>WTSP01013259.1:0-13381 GCA_025331215.1 Actenoides lindsayi | reverse complement strand
GTTAAAGCTGTCCTTTACTGGAATGGCTTTTATCCCTCCTCTGCAAAGATACCATTGAGATGACTGCAGATTTGTTGGCTTCTGAGAAGACTGACATTCTTGCAGCAGAACATGTAAACAGGAATTTAATTAAATAAATAAAGCAAATAAGCCAGAAAAAACAACAGCAACACAAAAAACCCAAACAAATAAAAAAAAAACAAACAAAAACCAACCAAACAAAAAAACCCCAAACCAAAACAGCAAAACCAAAAACCCAGACAACCAAACAATTCACCCCCCCCCTCCCCAAAAAAAACCCCTGGATATCTGATAGATGTCTGATAGTTATGCAACAAAATATTCAAATTCTACTTTAACTGCACCCCTTTTTGACAATATATACCCATACAGACTTTAATTGTAAGATTGTATACATCTTTTCAAATACTCAATTTAATAGCATACACTTTTTCCTAATTTAAGATGTTTAGGCATAGAATCATTTAAAACTGCTCTGTACTATTATTTTTAAGCCCAAATAGATGCCATTAAAATAATTTATATGGAAAATACAGAGTAAGGCATTTCTCAAAATATATTACCAAGTAATAATAAACATTTTCTGGCAAACAGAAGCCACCTCTGCTTCTAGCGAAATTAGCATCATAGTTAACTGCCTCATCTCCTATACTGCATGTCTGGAAGATAACTGTGCCTATCCAAACAGGTGAATGGGCTAAATAGTTAAATACTTCAGCCCTTTAAGTGAACATACCATATGCTGTGCTGACAGACAGAAAGAAATTGTATATTTTTCAGTCCACAATCTGATTACAAGTTAAGCTCCTCCCAAGAGGCACTCAGAATTACTCAGAATTGAATCCAAGATGATTAAAATTCATAACATGGAAAGGAAAGACCTACATTTAAAAAACTAACAAAAAAAAAAAAAAAAAAAAAAAAAAAGGCAAAAACCTCAGTCACCTCTGACTCCTATTAATATACAACTATGGAACTCCTCCAGAGGTTTCTCCAGAGTGATGTGAGAAACAGGCCCATGTCACCTTTAGAAAATAAACACATTCTTAAAAAAAAAAAGAAACAACAACAACAAAAACCAAACAAAAAAACCACACCAAACAAAAAACACAAAGAACATTTTGCCAATAAATGAATGTCAAAGATGTAAGAAGGAAGACTATAATGTACCTCAGGCATGGATCTCAATTCATGTTAAATAAACATGGAAACACTGAAAAATCATTTTAAGTGAAAGACTCGTCATTCTGAGCTGAATAGGAATCCTGCTACATTATTTAAAAGGAACAGGATTTTACCCTGCATGTTCATGTAATTAAAGTGTCAGAGTGTACACACCCAGGAGGACAGAGTTAATGCTGAACATGGAATTAACATTGGTATTTCATGACTCTTGAATGATTTGCCATGTAAGCCTAACAATCTCCAAATACCGCCTTCCAGACAGAATTGCCCAGGGGTTTGCAGAATTGAATAGTGGAGGGGAGAAAATATTCCCTATTGCAGCTCCACATGCCTGGGAGTTTCTGAAGCATTTTTATCTCAGCGTCTTTTAAAATCTGGAGCAAGGTTCCTTGTTCCTGGATTTGCAGTTAGATTGGCATCCTGCAAAGCATCCCAAATGTAAGGCAGTGCAGGACTGACCTCTCCAGGAGCAAAGCACTCTGCAGAACATGAGGAAGAGTTTGGTTGCTGCTTCCACTTCACTTGATGAGAGATGTCAGTTCTTCCCTTGCTGTAGCTTCCTCACCAAGGAGAAATTAAAAAAAAAAACCAAAAACCCCCAAAAACCCAAAAACTTGCTACCCAAATCTCAGTCTTCTCAGACCTGTTCTGAACCTGCTGTTCCCTTTAAAACAAGAATAGCAATATTTTAAAGGGGAGAAGAAAGGAAAGAAGGCAACTGCTGCTCACTTTAGAGTGGTGACACACGTAATATTTTAACACGCAGGAAGAAAATCACTTTTTCACCCCTTTGCTCTCCTGCGTGGGAATGCAGCTTCGGTCATGATTACACCTCAGGAACCACGCAGTAAAAAGGCTACTGCAGTGAGAAGGTTAGGAACTTGGCATGTCTTATCTTATAAGATGCTCAGCAAGGACTCTGTTTCCAGGAACATGGGCTTCCTTTTGCAAGTGCAAATTTTTATCTGCTTTTCCTACAAAATGAATTGCTGGTACAAATGTGAGTTCTTGAGCCAACAATTCAAACTGCTGATACAAAAGCAGACTGGGCACAGGCTGTTTCAGAAAAAAAAGAGGTCTGCTTTTCAGAAGATATCTGCTTATGAATGCTAGGACTCCTGTAAAGGACAGGGAAGAGCAGACTGTGAAGCTAAAAATAACTATGTGCATGCAAATACCATGTACTCTAGCACTACCACAGCATCTTTGGCTATAATACAGCAATCAAATGAATTTGAGAATTACTACAAATCAAAAGCAGCCTTCAGTTAAGTATTTAAAGCCACTTCATTTCCAGAAGAGAAATTCTAATTTGTAAGCCACACTTCCCTTTTTATCACCCAGCAAGAATGCCAAATATGCCATTTTCCAGAGGCACAAGAGAAGCTCAAACCTGAGAACAAATTTGCCTAAAAGATAAAACTTACCAAGACAAGCAGCAGCTGCATGGCATCAGAATGGAAACTGCTACATAACATAAAACTTAACAAAAACTTTCAGGACTGCTGTTGTAAGAGATGATATTTCTGGTTCTAGCACATCTTTCTTAAGGGCTCAATTGCGCAAAGTACCAGCTTTCAGAAAAGCACCTAAACACAACCATAGCTGTAATCACGAGAGCAGCTCCCCATTTAACTTGATTATGCAGTTGGCATGATTAAATTCTAAGTGCTTAACTGTGTTAACACAAACATCAAGTTCTTTGTTTCAGTAGGATGAATTAAGCAAGCTGAAATTCATTGCACTCGCATATTTGAAGCGGTGGATTTCAGATTACTTCATCTCCTTTTCTGTAAGCATGCCATTTTGCCAAAAGTTGTCACTCCCTAGTTTTCTATGCATTTGCTATATTTTAATGAGAAACTCTATTTATTGATTCTGATATTACACAGAAAAATGGGAGTTTCTTTCAATAAGATGATTACAAATAATGTTACATAGAAACACAAGACAGTTTTTTGTTTGGATTATTCTTTTTTTCCCCTTCAGAATTGCTGAAGGAAGCGTATCACCCACCAGCACAAGGCAGAGAATGAGCCAAGGCCTGGATTCACAGCTGTGCTCAGTGTGCTCCACGTGCAGCGACAGGCATGCGGAATGAGCCATTGGGGATGCCCTGAAGCAAGGGCTTGCTCTGCACTGGCCGGGTGCCCATCAGAGGGAAGGTAAAGCCACAAGGCTTTACTACACATGGAGGGCAGCAAGGCCCCAAGGTGCCAATCTGCCAGCCAGGCAACGTCAAAGCAAAGCAGGAAGGCAAACATGCCCTCTTTTTTATTTGTCACCCCCCCCAAAAAAAGCCTGATTCTTTCTCTCTTGCCTTCAGTAGTGCTGATCTTCAGGGAGCAAACAACGTAACACAGAACATCTATTTTCTGGGACTAGCTGTTAGCTCTTACAAAAAAATATTCATCATTATGTTTCTCTATTCCAATGTGGAAAAAAAAGACAACTAATGTTAGTATTAAAATATTTAGTAATAAAACATTTGATAACAAAACATTTTCTTTGTATCAATGGTAGTAAACCACTTTCATTATTGTACTCCTTTTAAGAAGCATAGTTAATATGTAGACCTCTCAAAGAATATTGCAAGAAGAATCAGGAATGTAATGTATTGCTTTTTTGAAGTGCTAAACATTTCTCTTTTCCAAACTATGAAACTTTTTCCCATCCTGGCTTAAGCCAATCATGATGACAGAATGACAATTTTCAGGTTGCATCATACAAACACATCAAAAAGCAAGCATCTGCACCCTCCAAAGTTTGTGTAAATGCCCTACCTTTCCTACATAGAGTGGGTCTGTACCCATGTATTCTTCCAGCACAAAGAATTGATTCCACACCCAGCTGCGCTTCGTTCTCGTCCTCCCTGATTGAAAGTAGGGCTTTGACCTGGATCTTGAGAGCTCTGCTTGATTCATCCCAGAAAGACACAGGAAAAGCGCTAGCATCTGCAGAAAATGGCAGAACTCCACTTTGCCCAACTTCATCTTTTTGTGTGGGGGTTTTGGTTTTGTTTTTTGTTTTTCTGTGAATGAAAAAACCTTGACCAGAGAGAGGGCACAATTCCAGTTGTCTCAGTAGCTCTAGCCTCTGGTGAGGTGTCAGCTGAGAGTCCAGAGAGAATAATTTGTGGAGTGATCGATCGGAAGAAGTCACCGCTGCTGAACAGCCTTCACCAAAGAAATGATGTTATAGGTACCTATCTGGGAAAAAAAGACAAGAACTGTTGTCAGAACTTTTTTTTTTCTTTTCATAGAATACAAATTCTTTGCAGCTGCCACATAACACATCAAAAATCTTTATCTATGATTTTTCTCATCATTGACATAATTGAGTTTACAAGTTTAGAGTGCATTCCATGAATGGCATTACTACTTCTGACTTATCTGTATTTACAGCTATAAAGTTTTCTCGTGTCTGTTCTCTTAACACACCAGTTTCCCCAGTACAAATGCTGACTTTTTTTTCTCTTTAAAATAATCAAAGCCAGTGTAGTTATTTACAGTGATGTGGTTTGATTTTTTTCCTCCTCTGTCTGCTACAGTCTGCTTCACTTGTCATTACCGTGATACAATTACAAACCAGCTACAGGCAGGAAGTTATATTAATGGTCAGGACATATGCTAACTCTCTTCCAGACAACTGAAAAGTAAAATAAAGGAGTGTAAGATGAATCAGAACAATCTGATTGATTCTTAGTCACAGTATATCAGATGTTATGATTTGTTCTGATCTGAATCTGATCCACTTAAAAGCCCTCAGTCTCCCCACCCATTTTCACTACATTCCTACAGCAAATGTCAGGAACGGTAAGAAGCATGTTAAGCTTGTTTATATACTTATACACAAATATGTCCAGAAAGATCAGAGGATAATGTGATTTTATGTTTTCAGTGAAACCTTGATTTAATGATGAATTATTTTTCACCACTAATCGATATTTTTTTTGTCTTTTTGTGCATCCTGACCATTCTTATTCCAAAATCTTGATCATTTAATAACTGGTAGAACTTGAATGAAAGAAAAAGAAAAAAAAAGAAAAAAAAGAAGAAAGAAGAAAGAGAAGAAAGAAAAAAAGAAAAGAAAAAAAAGGAAAAAAAAAAAGAAAAAAAAGAAATTTACATAACCCACAGCCTTCAATACTTGAACACATCTTTATTCTCTGCCTTTTACAATTCTGAATTTTCTCTGGCCAGGTAAAAAGGTATACTTAGAATAATATTATTAAAAGTCTAAGTTCTGTCATTCGGACCCAAACATAGCTTCTCCTTTCAGAGGAATGACCTGCATTAACCCCAGGTAAACAATGTTCTGTCTGGAACAGGCATCCTCCTTGTCTGAGTGAGCAATGAGGCAGGTGAGAAGAATTTAAGAAGTGCCAAACACAAGGTGAAGATGAGGATAAAATTAAAACAGATAACAAGGCACTCATTTGGAGTGAAGCACTGTCACTTAGGAAGCCATGGAAGAAAGAAGATTTCATCCTTTTACACTTAATTAATCTAAAAAGGCTAGACATTAAATCACATAGACATTAAATGCTCTAGATGGATTACCATTATATCCCTACCCACTACCATTAAAACTGAGTGAAATGTGATCTCTGCTATCTGCTTTCAGTATGTCAGGCTCTTTTAGCTGCAGAATGCCTATGCATCATGCTGCCAAAGGTACCTAGAGGGCAGAAACATGAAACAAATAAAAAGCTCTTCTGATTACAGACTGTATTTAAAGCCTTTTTATAGTAATCCCTTCTGTGGTACTGCCCTGCTCCAGAAAGGCTTTGCTTAGAGACTGGTGGGATAAACCACAAACCCACTGAGCGTGTTTGCTAAGCAGCAGCAATTTGAAAGCTTCCATATGTGAAAATCCAGTGTCTCCCTACAGGCAAAACAAAGAAAATAGGCAATGTCTTGCCTAAAGACCTTAATTTCCAAGGTCTGATGGTATAGCTATAAAAGACATCTCTCCAACATGGACCAAGATTCTTTCTAGGGCAGGATTAACACACAGGTGTCACCCTTGATAGCAGAGCATAGTTGAAATGATCAATCCCAACTAGTCATAGCTCAGTTTTGATCTGGCCCTTTGGGTAAGTCATGACCATAGAACATAGTTACTACTGAGTGGGCTGCCATGAGTGTTAAGGAGAGTAACTGAGCTTCCTTGGTGATATGTTCTCTTTCTAGCACTCAGTTCAAATAAGACAAGTATGGTTTGTAGTAGAGGCTGTTTATGCACCCTTTACTTTCCCTCTCTGTGTCTAAGTTACATCAGGTTAGAGACATCTGATATTGATAAACTGTCAGTTTATTTCAAAGACACAGCAGATTGTTATTTAACAGGGATAAAAATACAAAATGGATTTTCTTAAGAAATGTCAGTAAAACACTTAAAATATGTTAGATTCTTTCCACTAAGAAGTTTCAAATGTCTTGTTCTTGCTCTGAAGAGACATTTCAAACCTAGAATTGCTCTAACCTTTTATCTCAAACAGTGTTCTCTTATATCCTTTCTTTTACACCTGCAGGAAAAGTATGAAAGCCACCATATGGAGTGCCATGGTCCCCAGCCACACACCACAGCGCAGAACTGAAGAACGTACCCAAAATACCAACTGAAAAACAGTCCATATGCTAGACAGCACAATCTGATGAAAAGCAGAATACTCACACCCTCTGGAAAAAAAAAAAAAATGTTGTCATTTACTCATTCTCAAATACTTTCACCACACAAGTCTCCATAATTCCAATTATTTTTACTCATCTGTGTGGTAGCACTTTCTGCTTTCCCTCCCTTCCTCCACTTCTTCAGGGTAAGTCTTCCTATTCCTCTTAGAGCCCTTTTATCAGGTTTTTATTTATAGTTTTTTCCACACGTTCTCTTTTGAGCGTGATACTTCCCAAAGCAGAAGTAAAAGTGTCTGGTATTTAAAAATCTTTTCCATTTTGGGAATAATTATTTATTATATTGTATTTCATTACCTTTCTAACTGCTATAGATAAACATATTTATATGGATCTTTTAATTTAAAAAGATAAAAATATTTTATTTCTGTCCAAACGTAACTAGCACTTCAAGATCAACTTGTATGAAGTCCACATAAGCAGCATCACAGCATTCATAAAATTGAAAGCTAAAAGGTGATGTTGCGGGTTTTTTTTTTCTCATCAAGGCACAACTTCAGTGTTCAGGGTTGCTCTTGCAGTGGTGGCTATGACTAACATGGACAGCAATAGAGGGAATGCGGTGCTCTGATGCCAGTGCCTTCTCTCTCGCCTGCATTTACAGACTTGAGTGTGAAGGCAAAACTGACCTGCAACCATTTTGTATTTTGTGTTCAAAGATGTTATTTTATGAAATGCTACCCGTTTCTGCACAAACAGGACTCAGAGTACAGAGAACTGAGAAATATTTGCACTTGTAATTGATGTTATTAATTACCCTTGGACATAAGTGCACCTTTACATCTTGTTTCAAGGTCTCCAAAATGCTACTCCCCTCCCCAAACACAGGCAAAATGTAATCTTGTCTCCTAACTCATGGTTTGCCTACATAAAAAGTAATTTAGGATTTAAAATTAATTTTTTTCCTGGTGATATATTTAAAACACTAGGCTCTACCTTTCACATCTAAGCTTGGATTCCCCATTAACTTTCCATATAGTCCTGCAATCGCAAATATGAAAAATCTAAAATATAAACTGGTGTGTAATTCAAAGAGTATGTTATGTGATCTGTTCACATGGTTTGTCTTACCAGAGCAGTAACATGCTGTGTATGTGAACAGCTATAGGAATTTAAAAAACCAAACGCAACTAAAAAAAGCCCAACCCAAACCCATAAAATATATCCACTGAATAACTAATCTCTCACATTTGTATTCTTAAATAGTTGGTCAATATATAAAACAATAGACAGAAGAATATACATTGAAAAAATAATAATCTCCTTATTCAATGTATACCATAAAACTTACATTTTCTCCCATTTGCTGTATAGAAATTGAACTATATTTAAGTCACTGTCTAGTAGCAGAAGTGTTCGTAAACACTGCTAATCAGAAAAATGTTACTATTCTACTTCGCCAAAACAATCTCCTAGTGTCAAAAAGACACTATTATGCACTGTCTCTGAGGGGCAATCTTGATCTGTGGAAAACATTCAGATCATAAAGAAGATCCTCAGCTTTAAGGAGTAGTTCCCTTCACTGCAAGCAATTAAGGGTAATTTACACCCACTGAAAATCTCTCTGAATATTTTGCTTCTCTCCATAATTTCTAAAACAACGCATCAAGACTAGTCCTTGCTGTTTGTGTGTAGCAGTGAGAACTAGTAGATATGGACAAAACATGTCCTCAAGAACTAGTAGATATGGACAAAACATGTCCTCAGTCTCCTAGATATCCCCATGGAAGCCCTCTTTCCACACCCCTGAGATTTCCCCAGCCTTGTATTGCTGTTTGCTGAAGGCTCTTGAGATCATCTTCATACCACCTAATCTTTGCAGCCAAAGTGTACATTCCTGCAGAATTCACAGAATCACAGAAACATTGGAGTTGGAAGGGAACTTTCCACTCACACATTATTATTCAGTGTCACTGTGCTAGTTTAATCTATGAACCATATCATTGCCTTGTCAGCCTCTTTAACACAGCAGGGAATTTTGTCCACCATATATTGTCCTAACATCTTTCCAATGTGCATGATTCTTCAGGAAGAAGTGGAAATCCAAGACCTTTTACTAAACTCCACCAGTCTGGATTACATTTTATTTTTTTTTAAATCTCACTGTCAGCTCAGGGCATCCACTGAAGATGTAACTGAAGAGTTTTCCACTATGATTGCCTTCCCTCTCCTCCCTCCCATTATTCTTCTCGCATCAGACTGCTTCAGTTTTTGATACCACTCTGGGCCTCGCTGTCTCCAAAAGTGCAGCCCAGGCAATACCTGCTAGTAAATCTTGCATTAGCTTGGCCAATAGTGCACAGTTATCCCATGCTTGTTTTCATTCTCTCTACATTAGTCATTCAATAAAATTAAGACCCTGCATGTTCAGATAATTCTGAGGGTGACTGTTGCCACTGCATCTTGAACCTTAGTCCCTTAAACACAGTGAAATCAGAATGTGAACTCCATGACAGCTGAACTACCCTCAGTGAGATATTTATATTTTGACATTCAATTTTACAATGCCCACGGGAAAGGGTGTCACTTTCTGTGGTAGAGAAAATTCCCCTTTGTTATGATCCCGCAGCTCCTCTGTGTCACACATCCTCAATATCATAGGAGACTCCTTCACAGGCACAGGAACTCTATGATCCTTGAGAGAAAGAGTTTAGAGAAGATAATGTGTCTAATTACAGTGTAGATTGCAATGTCTGGTTATCACTTTTTTCAGGGAAAGTAAAAAAAAAAAAAAAAAAGAAAAGAAAAAAGGAGGGTTCCTTGGAGCAAGTGAGGTGGGGACCCTTCTATGAAATGAAGCTCTGTGAGTCAAGTCAGTGCAATGAAACCTATTAAGTCCCTGTGCCAGATGACATTACAACTACAGACCACAACCTCCTGCCGCTAACTGGCCTAAATATTCACATGGGAGATCTGTAAATGTAGTGCACATCCTGCAGCCTGCATCTGGTTACCAAGCAAAAAACTATCACCGCTTCAAACATATGGCACTGTTACACTAAACTGGCTCCAATACCTTCTGACTCAGGTGAAGGGACCTGATGAGACAACAGAAAAACACTAGGCACACTTCAATAAATGCGTAAAGAAAACCAGGCAGCAGCTTTTGGTCTTTCATAATGCTCTGCAGTAGATCATAAGATTGTATGTGGCTAGGATGCTAAATTGTTTGGGCTGTTGGTAGGTTTCTTTTTTTACCCAAGAAAAAAATAACAAAACAAAGAAAGACAGACAGACAGATAGATAGACAGATATAATCTTCTCTATGTCAAAGTGCTTTGTTCATTTTTCACCTTGCTACGGTACATTTTATAGATCTAAGTTGATGGAGAGGATTATGCTAACCTGATCAGTTACTGAAAAAAAACACTAGCAGTATTTGTGTATCTGTGACCAATCAAGTAAAATATTTCAATTTCCACAAGCTTAATTTCTGCAATCTCATTTAAACTGAGGAACTTCACATAATACCGAGATGAGTTTCCTGCAGATCTGCTCAATTCCCAGAGGAGGCACTCCTGCATTACTGCTTAGAGTCAAGCCTGGTTTGACAGGAAGAACCGAAGTAACCATCATCTATTTTATGCAGCCTTCCTCAGCTAGAATTTGATGATTTTCATTGCCATGAGTAAACAATACCCAGTAGTATCAGGGAAGAGTACATTTAAAAAAAAAAAAAAAAAAAAGTTGTGTGATAAACTAAAGGAAACTGAATGACTCAGGAAAGGCCTTCATTGAAGAATCACTGAACACGTCAGATATTGAAGCCAATAGCCAAAAACCCACACAGAAACTTACTACCCAACCTGCCTCTAAAACTGGCTTCCAAGCAGTATATTCCTCTGCAAAGCATGTGAAGCTTAAAATATTTTCTATTTTTCACTGCACATTGAGTCAATTGGTGAGTTGAATACCTTTGAGAAAAGGTTTAGCCAGGTTTATAGCAAAGCAGGACTTTAACTTAAGAGTAGAACAACCTAAGGTTTTGAATTAATACTGATCTTTCTCAGTCAAGTCTCTGCTGAAGAAACAGAGAAAAAGATGGACACAATATGCACAAGCACACAGTTCCACATTAAAAGGATAGGCAAAAATCTACATGGATGCTCTATCCGTTCTTCTCATCAGATAATTCATGGATAATCTGCAGTTATACAAACGCTTTATAATTACCCTTTTATATGGAAAGATAAGAATGCTTTGCTATTAAATCAATAGAAAATAATCAAGAGTGCTTTGCTATTAAATCAATAAAAGTAGACACGAGAGAGTTGTGAGGCTGTCGTCTGACTTTTAACACAATTCCAATGACCTACATCAGCCTTTAATTACAGTAAAGTCTTCCATTACGAGGGTGAAATGCCCGCTGATTAAAACTGCAATCTTTAATGGCTTTTTGTGAGAAAACAGTCTATGTTACTGATGGCTGTATTTTTATTCACATTAACTGACATGGACTTCTAACATGCAGTGGTAGCTCAAACTATTACTTTTGATATTTCCTTAATATTCCAGGTAGGCCTTAATCTATATTAAGTGTTCAAACACAAGATACTTCACATACTAAACATTAAAAGTTATCAGAGTCAGCTTTTAGCTCCTTTGCTCTTCTTCCCTTGCTGTGGTTTTTATCACAATTGGTTTTTTAAATCTTATTTAGCCTTTCTTCATGACCCTAAAAAAGAAGTGTGTCTAGATTAGATCCCCTGGTAGTTGCAGCCTGGAAAGCTAGAAAAGTGTGCACAAGGATTTTAAATGGGATGTCACATTTGGTCCCTAGATAGTTCTTTGGGATTTGTTTAGTGGGTTTTTTGTTCTTTTTTCCCCCAAAGATGACAACAATTCCGTAGCACTGAACTAGCTCTAATGAGGCACAGTCATACTATTTCTAAGCACCCTCGCTTCACTTCGGCATCCTTAAAACTCTTATGATACAGCTAAGAGCAGTAAGTCAGCATCATTTCCCAACCAATCTTTTTCTGTTGACCTGTTGTACCATCTAAAGCTATAGCCTAAGCAAACTTATGCAACTTTCCTGCTATAGTCCATCTGAATAGCTCTTCACCTGAGATTAAGTAGACCTATCTTTTTCAGGAACAGAGGAAGAACTCAGCTTTCACCAGCAACAATTCCCTGTAAGCTTCGAATAATGTAACAGAAAAACAATTAGTAAATGTAATAAGGGTGAAAAAGTCACACATCACTGCCAAGGAGAGACTCTTTCAGAAACTGGCATTCTTAAGGGTTTGGCTCCTTTATGTATTTACTTAGTTGTCCTGGAAAAGCAATTTATTTTCTGCAAAGCTGTACAATCACCTACAGTCTAGCTGAAAAATGGCAAGGCAGTATGTCTTGTTAGGGACACTATAAAGTATATGCTGCCCTTTCAAGTCTCTGCTTTGACTTGAGAAGTTATCTGTCAGAACACAAGATTTTATCCTTGCAATGGGAAAAGATTAAAGTATCAACATTTCAGTTCTCAGTACCAGAGTGCCTCACTACTGTCCATCTCCCATCCCTCCCTAAATCCCCCGATTTGCTGGGCAAAGCATCGTTTGCAGAATCCTGGCTCACCTGAACCACCTCACCTTTTGAAAGCACGAGTATAAAGGCTAAATCTTATCTCAAAAAGGGATATTTTTTTCCTCCATTCAGCAACGAGAAGTCTGAGGATACAGATCACAGAAGACTTGCTACCGGTACACAGCCTCTAATAGGAAAGCAGGACATGCCCGTCTGTGGATATGTGAATAGATGGGGGACGGGGTGGAGGGGGAAGGGTCAGTATCAAACAGCCAAGCACTGCAGAGCTAGCCTTACCAGCTGAATACTAATCAAAGAAATAAAGTCCCATCATTTCAACATTTGCAAACTCTAGAACATCCTTGACATAAGACAAGGAAAGCTCTGGGAAATAATTCAGGAAATTTCATGGCCTCAGTAATATTTTGTTCTATAGCATCAGTCCCGGACTCCGAGATCAAGCAAGACAGACTCTTTGGTGTGTTGGAAAAAGACCGAGATAGTCAGCACTTAGTGTTGCCTGTATTTTGCAGAAGTCTGTAGTCCTCCCTTCCCCCATCCCACCTCCCCGCTTCTCCGGGAGACTTCTCCAAAGAGTCACCGAGATGCTATTGTTCTCTTATTTCTCAGAAGATGCACACACGCGTATAGCATTAGTGCTCTTACTTCTTCCCACGGTTTCCCTTCCACATCCAGTGCCGCCGCTCCCGCGGCCGTTCCCAGCCGAGCTGCCCGGGCCGCCACCAGACGCTGCACGGGTCGCCCCGCCGGCCCCTTCCCTCCACCGCCGCCCCCGAGCCGCAGCCTCGCAGCCTCGCAGAAGCAGTTTAAGGGCAATTGAAGGGGGGGGGGGGGGGGGGGGGGAACCCACACGCAACACGACGCGGGGCCAGCGGGGACAGCACCGCCAAATCCCCTCTCCCACCAACCCCCCGCCCCCCTCACCCCACAAAGGGGCG
>WTSP01013258.1:0-172882 GCA_025331215.1 Actenoides lindsayi | reverse complement strand
GACGTGGCTGTTGACGGCGTGGGCCAGCACCCCCGAGAACCCCCCCCCCACCACAGCAACACGCCCCCCCGCCCGCCGCCGGCGAGGACGTGAGGAAGTGCGGCTACCTGCGGAAGCAGAAGCACGGGCACAAGCGCTACTTCGTCCTGCGGGCCGAGAGCCACCTGGCCCCCGCCCGGCTGGAGTACTACGACAGCGAGAAGAAGTTCAAGAGCAGCCTGCGGGCAGCGGGGGCCGGCGGGGCCGCCTCTCTCTGCTGCCCCCCGCCCAAGCGGGTCATCCCCCTCTACCAGTGCTTCACCGTCAGCCGGCGGGCGGACGCCAAGCACAAGCACATCATCGCCCTGTACACCAAGGACGAGTACTTCGCGATGCTGGCCGAGAACGAGGCCGAGCAGGAGGCCTGGTACCAGGCGATCAGCGAGCTCATGAGCCAGAGCAAGAGGGGCTTCCTGGAGCAGGAGGACCATGCCGATCAGCAGGTGGATGAGGACGACGAGCACTATGGGGCTGCGCTGAGGCCTGGCACTGTTTTCAAGGAAGTGTGGCAGGTCAACGTTAAGCCCAAAGGGTTGGGGCAAACAAAAAACCTTACTGGAGTGTATAGGTTGTGCCTCTCCAGCAAGGCCATCCACCTCGTCAAGCTGAACTCGGAGGTGCCCTCCGTCCACTTGCAGCTAATGAATATTCGACGCTGCGGACACTCGGAGAACTTCTTCTTCATTGAAGTGGGCAGATCTGCCTCTATTGGACCTGGAGAACTTTGGATGCAAGTGGATGATTCGGTGGTTGCCCAGAATATGCACGAGACTTTTCTGGAGACCATGAAAGCTCTAAAGGCCTTTGCAGAGTTCAGGCCCCGAAGCAAGAGCCAGTCTTCTGGTGGTGGCAGTGGTACCAATCCTATCTCCTTCATCACCACTAGGAGGCACTTGGGCAACCTGCCCCCTAGCCAGACGGGCTTGCAGAGAAGACCTAGAACTGAGAGTGCTGCTGGAGGGACTCCTCCTACCACCAAAAGCAGCAACTCCTATCGCTTCAGAACATCAAGTGAGGGAGAAGGAACCATGACTAGGCCTTTTAGGTCAGTGACTGGGAGTCTCATCCACCTGAATACTGCAAGGATGAATTTGGGCCGGCAAGAAGGGAGTGGCAGGTATGTGAGAGCCACTTTCAGCTCAACTTACCACACCAGGTCTGCTTCACTGCCTGTTTCTCATTTTCCTTCCACTACAAGTCCCATCAGTGTTTCTTCCAGTAGTGGCCATGGCTCTGCTTCGGACATGCTGACCAGGCCATCTAGCTCATCCGTTTGTGGTTCCCCAAGTGATGGGGGATTTATCTCCTCTGATGAATATGGCTCCAGCCCTGGAGACTTCAGGTACTTTAGAGTCAGGAGTAACACACCGGATTCCCTGGGAAACACGCCGCCTATCAGAGAGGAGAACTGTCTGAGCGAGTACATGTCCATGAGTAAGCAACAGGCAGATGATAGCTCAAGAGATGATTACATGGAGGCTGAAAAGTGTTTCAGGAAAAGAACTTACTCGCTAACAAAACCAACTTCTGTAGCAGTGCAGCAGAAGATGACACAAACTACAGCTCTGTTAGATGAAGATGCTGCAGGAAGTCATGGGCGATTGCTTTACTCTGAAACACCAAAATTTAAAGATAACCATGAGTCAGAGTACAATGACACTAACCTTGATTCCGTATGTAACCAAAGCAGGAGTAAAGCCAGGGATGATGGGTACATGCCAATGATGCCCGGAGTTGCGTCTTCTCTATCCAGCAACAGTGATTATTTGCCAATGACTCCTAAAAGCATGTCTGTTCCGAAACAGATTAACAATTCATGGTCACCGTCTCAGGTTGACTCCAGAGGATATATGATGATGTTTCCAAAGACTAGCTCTTCACCCGTTCGAAGTCCTTTAACTGGATTTAATTCTAAAGGAAGCAATGAGAAGATCATAAACAATGAGTATATGGATATGTCACCTGGTAACTCAGCTCCAAAGCACCCCAGCGATTCCAATTATATTCACACCAGTTCTGTTTCCAAAAGTTTTAGTTCTTATTTTTCTTTGCCCCGAAGTTTTAAGGCGTTATCAGGACAAAACGGTGATCACAGCGAGTACGTTCCAATGTCTTCGCCTGGAAAACTCTTGTATGGCGGACCAGAAAACGTAAAAGGCGTCAGCAACGAGGCTCTGGCTAATGGCATCTCTAAATTGCCAGTGGTGAAAGGTTCAGATGAAGGACTTGTGCAGAACAGGGCTGCTAGGCCCACAAGGCTACCCCTAGGTACGAGAGGGAGTAATACAATCCCGAGAATGTACGATCGCACAGTTCCGCCCGAGCCAGCGAGCCCCGGTGAATACATAAACATCGATTTTAACGAAAAGGCGAGCAACACGCCGTATTCCTTATCTGCAGAAGGATCGCCATCGTCTCTAGGCTCAAGCAGCGATCACAGGCAGTCCCCGCTCTCTGATTACATGAGCGTTGACTTGGACGTCCAGTCGCCGAAAGCGGCAAAGGAACTGTCCAACTCTCTAACAGATATTTCGATTTATGGAAGTTCCAGTATTCCTAGAAACCAACCCGGTCATGACTACGCTAGGCTTTCGTTCGGTACCGCGTGTGTTAGCACCGCGAGCAACAGGACTGATGACTACACGGAGATGACGTTCAACATGGCAGCAACGCCACCTCGGCCGTTTGCCGCCGAATCCGATGACGGCGTGAAGATGGACAGCCCTTCTTCCATAGTGAATAGGCTCTGCATTGTGGATCGGTACGCCGGTAGCAGTAGCTTCTCTGTTCCTAGCTCCGAACCTCCCGTGGGACCGAAAGTGATTCGAGCCGATCCGCAAGGCAGGAGGAGACACAGTTCTGAAACGTTTTCTTCAGCTGGGACTGTCACGACCTCCTCCTCTTTCTTTACTGATAATAGCAAAAGACACAGCTCTGCTTCATTTGACAATGTTTGGTTAAAACCGGATGAAAACATTTCTGATGGTCAGGAAAGCAAAATGTCCAGGGATACCTCAACTGGATTTCAGAATGGCTTAAATTACATCGCTCTGAATTTGCACGATGATCCTATAAGCTGTGAGGCGAGCACTGCAGCGCCAACTTGCCATCTCCAGAATGGTACTTCAGGTTTGGACAGTGGAGCTTACGTAAGCATAGATTTCAGCAGATCCGACGGGCTGAAGTGTAACGCTACGAGAAAAGGTTTGTAACTTTACAAGCGCTTTGCTTTCATGCTTCCTTAGCTGTAGGAATTAGGTTCTCTCTACTTAATACTAAAATGTGGTCCTTGGAGTGGGGTAAATGTTTTTTCTAATCCCCTGTATTATTCTAGTACAACCGGTTCTAGCGCAGCATCCTGACGCTGAGCAACAATGGAAGGGGATGTGGTCCTTGGCCTAAAGGATTTGGGTGACTCTCCCAGGCAGTCAAAGGTGTTATCAAACTGGCATCTCTCACATTTTTTATAAAACAATTTTGCCAGTATAAACATTAATCGTATTTAATATTGTGAATTCTTATCCTGAGGTTATTGTAGCTCTTCCGCCCCCCCTTCACTTTTATTTTTCTCTTCTTTCCTCTTTATAACTAGATGACTCTTCACTTTTTTTGTAATGTGTGTCATGGATAGGGAGAACTGAAAATGGCTGAATCGGGTTTAGGAAGCAAACTTTGGGGCTTAGATCTCTTCCTTTCAATGAATGTAGGTGAAATGCATGTTTTATAGGGGGTTTTATGTGCAAATCTGCTCACATTTATTTAGCTGAATCTTACATAAACAGAACTAATTTTTTTTCCCTTAAAGGTTTGGTGTGTTCCTTTAGAGCTTTGGTCTCCAGAATATCCTTATATCCTCTGGAGAAGCCATCTCCTGGTGGCTGACCAGGTGATGGTGAGGCTCCTGCAGCCCATGCCCTCCACCTTCACCACTTCATAGTCTCCAAGGGCTCAGCTGAGCTGTAACCCTTCCCCTGCTGCACCCAGGGGTTCTGCCTTTGGTGTGGCAGGTGCCTGGAGAGGGTGAAGGGCAGAGTCTGAGGGGTGTCTTCCAGGTCCTGCCTTTCATGTCATGAGTGGTCTGACCCAGCCTGACACCAGTTTGAGGTGTGCATTAAAAAAAATAAGGGAGTTGGGGGTTGGGAGGAAGAACGTGGGATAGAGGAGAGACACTCCTATTCGTATCATAAGCTCTTACGGTGGGAGGAAAAACTAGTAATTAGCTGTTGGTGGTATTACGCGTGTCCTGGGAGTGTGGTGCAAGCACTGCACTGGAACTGTGCAAGTATAATCCTTATTTTGGTGTTAGTGACCCACTGAACTCCTCAGAGTGATTCACGCACCCGGAGAGAAAACCCTGTCTGTTGGAAATGGTGTTTTCCTCTCTTTGCAAATGTATGTGTAGTCAATAATTGATGAGGACTAAGAGGAAATATTTAATCACTGTTGGACATTGATACTTGTCTACTTCTCTGTCAACAGAGAAAGCAGGAAAGGGGCAGACTGCTGCTGGCTTTTCTATTTTTAATGGCAATCTTAAACACTGAAATGATAGCTGGTTTTTTTTTCCTAGTTTCACTTTAAAACTAAGTGTCTAAAGGCAGAAGGTATTGGAGGAGCTTAAAATTGTGTAGCCCTTAATAGTGAAAGGTATAAGACTGACTCAGCTCGCATGCCATTCGCAGTCTGGCAGCACTGCTTGGGGCTGCTCAGAAATCTGTGGTTTGCCTCAGTGGTTTTTTTTCCTCTGCTTTGTTTTGTTGGTTGGAATCAAATTTAGAAGACGCTGAAAGTTGCCAGTCCAAGAAGAGCTTTCTTCCAAAGTTAGTCTTTCAGCACTTCAGATTTGTCTGCTAAGTTAAAGGCACACTTGGTGCTGTAGCAGATTTGTGTGTTTTAGTTTTGTTTTTAAAAAAAAACAACACCCCCAAAGAATTCCTACTTGATCTTTTCCCCTCCTGTGACTAAAATCTGTGTTATAAAATAAAAATTCTTATAGAAATGGAGAGGATTGGAACAGAGATGATTTACATACTAATTTAAAAAATATTTTTCAAGAGCTAATGTCTTTAGAAATCGTTTTTATATTAAACACGTTGCTTACACTGCTACAGCCAAATACATACAGCCACGTGCTTGGGGTTTTTCCCTTCTCTATTACAAGTAGTGGAGGGGCAAGAGACTCACAGCTGCTGGTTTTCCTGTGAATTGCAGTTTTCTGGAAGTGAAACATACCTTAGAATGAAGTGAAAGAAACCCTGTGCATAAAAACATGGGCTTTGGCAGGAAATTAAGCATGAGAATAGTAAGTGCTTAGGTTGCTTTTTTTTTTCTTTTTTTTTTCCTAGTCCTAAAAAAGAAAAACAAAATTATAAAACACTGCTGCAAAACAAGGCCTAAGAGTTCTCTATAAAGACACCATAAGGTATTTCTGGGATATAGTAGGAGGGCAGGTGGGGTGTGGACATTGTTCACTTGTAGGTGGCTGATGGAGGGCTGAACAGATTTCGGAATAGTTTGAGCTAAAAGCAGCTTGCCAGACTTGATTACAGTGTTGTAAATTGGTGGTGTGCATCTGTTCCTCAGTAATGAGTTAAAATTCTTGATTATAGAGATACCAGTTTTCATTCACGTACTAAATCGTGTCTCTGAGCTCTAACAAGCCTAATTTCAGATGTTCATGTTCTTTTAACAGCTTACCAGTTTCTACTGCAGTAAAGCTTTTATTTTAATATTCATAAAGTTTTTCTGCAGTTGAGAACAACACTTTCACATTCCCTTTTGAATAGTGCAAATGAAGCTGCACCCTTAAGCCTCTTGTACCCTGAAAAGGTGTAGTGTGCCTGTGTGTAATTGATATTTTTAATACTTTTGGAGACTTCTAGCAGAACTGAGTGCTGTCTTTCCTTCTGCATCCTGCTCCTTTGGTCTCTTTGCCTGAAAAATGCTCTGTGGTTAAATCCATTCTTAAGGAAAATACTTAGCAGATGTGTTTACCCTTTACTTCTTAGGAAGGAGCTATTGAAATGCTGTTAAATCCCATCAGGTAGAGAAAGAACTGCATCTCTTCTCCTTAAACTGCAGTTGTACTGGAAGGAAAACACTTCCCGAGTTCGAGTTGTTTGCGTTCTTTTTTTGTTTTTGTTTGCTTAACTGGAATATTGTGTTCTGTGACTCAGCTGCATTCTCTGACTGCTCAGGGTGGTAGAGTGATTTCCAGTGCATCACTGCCCCCTCATTGTAATTCCCAAACTACTTCTGCTTCAGGTTCACTGATGTGAATCCAGGTTTGGGGTTTTTTTGTTGTTTTGGTGTTGTTTTTTTTTCTTATCCATTCATGACATGAATGGAGCAGGGGGAAGGCACTAACCTGAAATGGTAAATAGGCCTGACTTGTTATTAAACTTGTATTTTAGATTTAGGCAAAATCAAGCTCAGGTTTTATGTTGATAATAAAGAGAAAAAGAATATAAGGTTCTGATTTTTAATGCTTGAAGTTTAAGGAGGTCATTAGGAAAACAGTTTCATCACAAAATTGTTACACAATATTGAAGCAAGCGGTTTGCAGTTTTGATTACATGAATCTGAGTCATGAAATTTTGTGCTAGGGAGTACAGAACACTAAAGCTACTTCAAACAGGGCTTAGCTAATGTATACCTTGTTATTGGACCTTGTAGAAACTGAGGAGGATAATGAGAATGGGGCGGTAATAAACTGCATAATCAGTCCTGTATAATACAAGTTTCTTCTGTCTTAATTAGAAATACTAAACCTGCAAAGATACCTTGGACTCCCAAAACAAAACAGAACATTTAAATGTAATGTTCAGCTTGATATCAGCCCACCTATTTTACACCCACTCTTTAATCTTATCTCTACCTGATATTCTAACACTAGGCTAAGATATTATTTCAGAGGTTTTCTGTAGTGCAGGATTATAATTGAAATGTTCCTCACCTTTTTAATCTCCTCCTGTGCTAGACTGGGCAGAGTGTTGTGTACGCTTTGGGGAGCCGAGAGGAAGGCAAACAAGTACAGCTGTGAAGGAAACTTGCACTCCAAACTGTCCAGATCCTTGATAGTAATGGGCGTACTTCAAATGCAAAACCTTGCGGAATAGAACAAACAACATACACTGAGACATTCAGAAGCTGGAAGTTTCAGCTATTACTAATATAGTAAATTACAGTTTACAGGATAGCAGGCAAATAACTGCCGCTTTTGGGTTTCAGACTAGTGGTTTTTAAAAGTTTGCTTCAAACTGAGGCTCTTTTGTATTGGCAGCATGGGCCCATTTAAAAATAACTTGAACCCTACTGAAGCACATCCAAATGCTGGTGTGTATCCTACATCTGTGAAGTAATGCGGGGATAATAATTCTTAAAAAGCTCCTCAACATACCACCCCCCCCCCCAAAAATAATCACCAAACCAAACCCAGAAAACCCCAACAAACAAACCCCATTTCAATCTCGCTGTGACAGATGCTGCTTTAACAGTCTTATGTGACTTACAGCTATGCTTAAAAATACCCAAGGTAGCTTTCTCAAGTAGTGTATCAGCTGCTGAAGGCAGAACAAATTTTTGCTGTGGGAGGGAGCTAATTATGACACATTTGACCAAGAATCAGTGAAGTTTTACTTGTGCTTGGATGAGAAAATCAGTGACAGGACTGTTACCCTGCCATTCAGAGCCAACGCTTACTTGTAGTTGGTGTTGAAATAATTCTGGAAATGGGCTTTTCAGACTTTAAATCCATAGTTGCAACTGATGGTGACATGTGTAATTTTTGAAGTCTAAAACATTCTGCTTGTAGCTGTCTGCAGCCACCACTGCAGGATGTGGGGAGTTCTGGGAGCAATCCAGTACTGATTCAAACTGCCTTCTTTTTTTTCTTCTTTTTAAATCCTTAAATGCGTTATTACCCCTTAGTTTTCCCTCTAAAACTTTGCATTTTCCCCTTCTCCCTTGATATGTGAGGGCCCCTTGTTCCCCCTGGTGCTTGGAGGAGCAGAAGGTGTGCAGCACTTACTCCTTCCAGTGACTCTATTCCAGCCTGGGTTTGCTGGGGTGGTTTGTCACTGGGTATTTCTTTGGGGTTTTCTGTACCTCCAGTGGCATGTTAGCAGTAGGTAGAGTTTGGGTTTGTTTTCTTGTTTGTTTTGTTGGGTTTTGTTTTTGTTTTTGCATATACTCTTTTCTTATGAAAGGATCTTTAATATAGAGTTCTCTTCATATTGATTACTGAGGGTGGAGGGTTTACACCCTGAGGTTTTGGATGGTACTAAAAAGAGCTTATAGCACTATATTGTACCTTGGTGTGTGTTTGCAGATCTGTGGTGCTCCCAAAAACATGCAGAGTGGTGTCTGGTATGTTGATTGCACTAACAAGTTTGTTTTTCTGATCCAAAGCAGGAAACAAACTCTACAATTTTCAGTACTGTTGTAATCAACTGTGGCATTCTTCAACTCAAAGGAAAAGGGAGTAATAAAACTGAGAGGCAGGTGAGAGAGAGTCAAGCTTTCTGGAGCCTGGGGATGTATTGTTACTGCTGTTTTGTCCTCAAAAGGTAGTATTATCTTATGGCTCATCCGTAGGTGCTGTGTAAGGCCTTGGCTGGGGAGCTGTCCTATGGCCCACCCTGCAACCACGCTGTTTGACTTGGCACGTTTAGCTTTTGTGTATTAACAACAATCTGGTGATCAGGTTGCACTGTTGTCTTGCAGGTTAAAGTGATGACTAGGGGAAAAGGAAAAAGTATGTTCCAGTTTTAATCAAGCCCTGCATCTCTGGAAAGGTCACTCA
This sequence comes from Actenoides lindsayi, assembly GCA_025331215.1. Lineage (NCBI taxonomy): Eukaryota > Metazoa > Chordata > Aves > Coraciiformes > Alcedinidae > Actenoides > Actenoides lindsayi. The sequence continues at coordinate 164,040 of WTSP01013258.1, read as the reverse complement.
GCTTAGGGCCGGTTATGATTTAGCTGAGAACCTTGATCAGTAGGGATTTGTGACATACTTGAGGGCAGTGGGAAGACAAAGGTAAATTAGCCTGACTCATCAAAGGCATTTCAGAGGTGTTGCTGAGTATCTTATCTAAGTGATCTTGAACATATAATTGTTTGGATTTGTGGAGATTTTGCTTCAGGTGTGGCATTACCCGGAGAGCAGCAGTGCAAGTAGACTGTTAGCAAGAATTTTCTGCCTTGTTTAAGTCATGAGCTGTATCTTCAGGGGCAAAGGTTGTTTACTGCAAAACACATTTTTTGCTAGTAATTCAACTGTATGGTTGGATGCTGACAGTTCAGACTGTGTGTGTACATGTGTGAAGTGTGACAGTGATTCGTGACCTAAGTGTAAGGCCTAATCTTTTTTTAATCTTCTGAGAAGAAAGGGTTTTTGAAAGAGATGGTTTATGCAGAAATTAATATAGTTAAGGTTTGGCTATAATTTCAAGGTGATGATACAATTTAATGGGATTCAAGAAAATGGAAAACTTAAACAACTACTAAAAGGTTCATAGTGCTCGTGTTCACTGTAGAGCATATGTATATAATGAACTTATATAAATAGCGAATGGAGTTGTTATTTAGGGTATAAAATGTTAAGAAAGAATAGTGTTTCCTTTTAGCTAGAGTGTGAAAGGCTCATAAATACCCCACCTCTTGGGAGAGACATTTCCCTTTTAGTAGAATAAGATTTTGCAGAATGACTGAGGATATCAGAATGGGGTTTTTTTTTTTCTTTTTCTGAAAATGATAGGAAATAATGCTAAAAGGTGAGCAAGAAACCTCAGTGAAGTTTGCTTCTAAATTTATCGAGGCACTAATGAATGATACCAGCCTGCCACGGGGAGCAGTGCGATTCTGTTCCTATGCTCCTGCCAAGCCAGCTTGCTTTATTGGGTATGGCTCTTGCTGAGCAGCTGGATTTGTGATAGAACTTTTTTCATGCTGGATAGCCTGAGCCTGGATTATTTTTTTTGGAACTAGTGCTTCTTTTCACACAGATCTTCTGCGCTACCAGGAGTTTGGAGAGTTCTCCACAACAGTGAAGCAGATGCACCATTAGACACATGAGCACCTATTGCATACTAGACTAAGCAAAGCTCTGCATGGGAGCCAGCCTTCTTTGTACGAACACCCTGTTTAAGCTATCGACAGGCATTGGTGTTTCTGCGACTTCCGTGGCGCCTGATTGACAGTTGAGTTAAAGTAGCCAAGAAAAACCAGCAGGTGGTACAAAAAGGCTTCTCCTTGAATCTGGGCACCTTTGTTTTCCTGGTCTGAGTAACCAGAGCCTGTTTGCAGGTGGGTTGTGGAGGGCATTCCTCAGCACAAGTTGGATGCAGGTAAAACTTCCAGCAGTACAGATGAAGGAACGTGCTTTAAGTTCTATAAGCAATATAAGTCTAAAACAATTTTCTGAAGTCTAAACCAGTATGAGTTAAGGGGTCAAAAAGTTGCTGTTTGTTGTATGGAATTTTTTTGTATTTTAAGTTAGTCTACTAGAAAAAAATTCTAAGCTGTTTTGGTTTTCAGTAGTAACATCCATGGTTGAGTTCAAACTTCCGGAGTATTTGCTTTTTGTTACATGAGACACTTTGGGAGGTATTTGCCATCTGTATTTAATTCTGTGGTGTGTTTTTGGGGTGGGGTGAGTTGTTTGTTTTTAGAACAAGGTGTTTTTAAATTGCAGATTGTGGGAAATCAGTTAGAAATTACTTGAAAATATGAACAGATTTGATCTTGAGGTCATTATGACAGCGAGTCTGTTAATGAAAGCTTGTACCTCCAGATGTGATCTCTACTTGTCGTAGAACCTGAACAGGTAGGCAGGATGGAGGTCCCCTCTACCATGCCACAAATGTAAATGTGTCCGTCCCTTACAATTTAAAAGATGAAACTAAAGAGATGGATGAAACTTAATGTGCTGGGGTGGAGAGTAAGATAAAGATCAAGGCTGCTACCATTGGCAGAGTGAAGACAAGAGTCAGCCTCACAGAGATAAAAGGCTGCCTGAGAGCGGGTGCAGGAGAGGAAGCTGGTAGAGGCACTTGGAAGGGCATGCGCGCGGTAGGCAGCGATGGAAGGTGGAGAGCTATAAATACAGTGGTTGTAATGGTTTGAGTGACTTGAAAAGGATGAGGTAAATGTCAGAACACTGGCCAGGATATTAATCTTGGTAAGAGGAATGTGGGCCAACATGTATCTCCGAGTTGGGAGCATGTCCCAGTGTTTACTTCTCCCTTTTAGATGTGGAATGTGATTGTTGTTTTTTGTTCCTGTTTTTTTCCTTTCTGTAACCTTATTTTCCTGCAGCCTGTGACTGATGGGTTTGGTGCTAGCAGGGGTGCAGGAACATGTACCAGAGCACAGGATTGCCCCGTGCAGCATCCCCAGGCAGTCAGTGTCGCATGGACCTGCATCCTCTGTTCCTTGTGCAACTTTGCTCCAGAAGCAACTGGGGCAGTGGACCTGCCTTGGTGTCACAACTGTTTCCTCCTTGAAATTGCAGGGGCTTTTTAGGCAGCATCTCTGGGTTTCAGGCAGCCTTCTGGCCCTGGGGACGAGGCAGCAGCGTGGTTTGCGAGAGAGATTCAGCTTTGGGATTTGTAACCAGCGTGGCAGAGTGTCTGGAGCGCAGCTGCAAACAGGGAGGGCTGGGTGGCAGCCGCTCATCGCTGCTGCCGTGCCGGCTGCTGCGTGCGAGTTGCCTGCGGAAGCTGGAGCGCGGAGCCATAGCTTTGGCAGGAGAAAGCTTTTCTTTCTGTGTTGGTAGATCAGGTTGAATACACACTGTAGCGGTTGCAGGTGAGTCTGGAAGTGGTGGCAGCAGCGAGGCCTGACTCACTGTTGAGGGTATAAGTGATGGAAATATTAATGTTGACGTGTTCCACAAGGTGAACACTAAACAAGAGTTTCGCGCTGTTGATTAACACTTGTCTGTTTGTAGACAGTTTAACTTTGTCCTTGTGAGCTCCTGAGCTGCTCCTGGAAGCTGAAAGTCTATCCTTGGCTCTTGTGCGTGTGCTGTGATTCGAGAAGACCTTGCTTCACACATGAAATGCAATCTGAGCCTTTCTTCTTCCTCCCTTGCATAAGCCAGGGGTTGGGGTATCCTAATGTTAATGCATACTCAATGATGTGATAATTAGAACATATAAAAAATTAATGTGTGCTATTGCTGTGCCAGGCAGCAGATAATGGCTGATAGAAAAGATTATTTTACTTTATTATTTTTTTTTGTGCAGGCATGTGTGGGCAAAAGGTAAGGCTGGGGAGGGTGTAGCTGGATATGTGGCCATGTAGTAACTCTCCACCTTGGACAGTCATTTATGGCAGTAGAGGTGAAAAAAAGGTAGTGCTGAGTGCTGTCAAAGATCGAGGGCTGAAATGGTTGGGAGGAGCAAATAGGTGAATTAGAACAGGTGAAACTTGCTGTGTAAAAAGGAAATAGCAGGAAAGGTGATTTGAAAGGTGGGGAGCTGTTTCATTAGTCATGAGTGACACTGTCCTTTCTCTTAGTTGTGTTCATAAGAATAGTTTTGCTCACTCAGACAGACCTGTGCCACCACCCATCAGAGGAGGAGCAGGGCAGCTGTGTATGATACTTCCCCACAAACATACACCCAGTCTCTGATTTTATTTTTTTTTTTCAGCTTGGGGGATTTCCTGAGCCTGATGTAGTTTGTCTGTTTTATAATCCTTTATGGATCTTTAATCCAAGTACTTTTCCAGTCTGTCTTTGATCCTGTGTCAACTCCGTGTATCCACAGCAGCCTGCGGTCAGTCAGTGCGCGCTGTCTGCAGACCTCTCTCTGGCTAGTTTGGACCCTGCTCTGGACCAGCTTTGTTTGACAGCCCCTAGCTTGTATATTGGAAGAGATAACAAACACTGCCATTTCTCTCCATGCCACTTAGGATTGCATAGATGCTGTATCCTTCTCTGTCGCAGGCTTAGCCAGCGTCCTGTCAGTGCCTTCCTGTACTGCACACAGCAGGGACCTGCTGTATAATCTTTCTGTTTGTTTTAATTCCCTAATACTTCTCTGCAGGCTGAAGGGTCCTTGCTGCCAGGCTGTTCCTCACTTGGAAGCTGTTTCACACCTTTCATGAGTTTCTCTGCACTACTCTGAATCTCTTCTAGTTATTCCAAGCCCTTTTTGGAGGAGGGAAACAGAGCTGCGTGTCCTGGTCAGCACTGGGATTTGAGGTGGCTGTTTCTTACTAATTTCCTAGCTGTTCCTAAAGTCCAGCGTGTGACAAGAGCACAGGCAGGAAATACAGTCCTCCCTGCTGGCACTTCAGGGCTCCTAACCTTTGTCATGAGAGCAGGGTGAACTGTAGCAGGTGGTACTGTCACAAGCCATGCAAACAAGATTGGTTGGGGTTTGTTTTCTTTCTTTTTGGCTAAAATTTACCTATGTTCTCTGCAGTTCAGGAGGTCAGTCACACACCTGCCACCAGAGTGCTTTTGAAAAAGCAGAATTTTTTTCATTCTTCTGCAACATGAAAATCTGACATTTTGCACATCTGTGTGTTAAGTGGAGAACAGTTACTTTTTAGTATTGTCTTGCTATATTGTAATAGAAACGTAGTTAAAAAAAAACTCCAAACAACTCAAACAAACCCCCCAAAGCCCCCAACAACTTCTTGTCGTGCTGTCCAGTGCAATTTGAGTTGGTGTCAGGCCCCTGCCAAAACTGCAAGCAAGTGTCCTAATTCTAGGAATAGTATCAGTAAGGGATGAAATTAGGGAGTGTGCGTAAAGCCTTCCTAGAAACAACCCTACTGTTTATTAAAACAGAAAAAGACGCCGCTGTTGCAGAAGATAAGACATTTGTGCAAAGTGAAGAAAAGTGATCTTAAGCACGGGAGAGGTTTTTTAGCTCATGAAATTGCTGAGCACTTAAGAATAGTAGAACTGTGTTTTGAGGGAAGAGTTGTAGATAAAGATTATTTGTAAGAGTAACTTTGTCTTCTAAGCTTTAGAAATACAGCTTGAGGAGGAATCTAATTTACTAGGATGTGTTGTTCCCAGTTGCTGTGTTTAAATAGTTTATCCAGAGAAAAGTGGGTCATGTAGCATTTTTGTTTTTCTTTTAAAAACAAATTTAGACTGTTTTTATTTTGCTTTTGGAAAGTCAGTGGAACTGTGGATAGAAAATACATTAATTAGCTGAATTTAAGCATCATTAGCTTGTTGTTGAATTAAGAGAGCACATGGGATATATGCTTAGTGGGAGGCATGTAGTTTAACACTTTCCCCAGCTCTAGATGTCCTTCTGGGTCAGGACTGGTGTGGGTTCTCCCGGTACAGAGGCTGGGAACGCAGCGGCCACAGCATGGGTGGCACTTTTTCTGATGGGTCTGTGCAGACTTGGTGTCTGCGGGTGCAAATTAAGAAGGAATTCTGCTTCTCTCAAGTAACACCGCTTGCCTCTAGCAAGGTCTAAAGCTACGCCATTAAAATAAGAACTTGAAGAAATAGGACAATGACGTAGGATAGTAACTATGTATTTGGTAAGATTTGGGGGGGGGTGGGGGAAATTCTCACTTATTTGTGCTGAATGTATTTGGGCAAATTAGCTCCCTCCCCCTGCCCTTGCGTGCCACAGGGAAGGCTTGCAAGGGGATACAGGGCAGTGCTCCTGCCCCGTCCTCACGGCCTGAACAACGCGCTTTGGCTGGAGGTGGGGCTGGGATTTGGTGCTTTCCTGAACAACAGGAATATTGTGTGGCCATCTAGGGCTGTTCTGCTGGCTGCTCTTGATCTGGGTAAGTTGGATTAATTCAGATTTTCCCCCTAACCTGAAGTTCAGGAAATGGAGAATTTCAGTTGTGTTCTCCAGAAAGCGTTAAGCTCTCTTAGCCTTTGACATGGAGATTTTAATAATTTAATTAGCTTAAATTAGTATCTTCTGTAAGCAAAACTTTTATCCTTTTAGGAATCAGTTGCAGAATGATGTCGGTAAAAGCGTTTCCTATAAAAACAGATATTATTTAGGATGGATTTCTTTGAGAGAACTAGGGTATGTCAGCTATGTCCTTAAAACCTCTTGGTTTGTTTCAAAGTTGTCTGACTGGTATGACCTTAATAACTCAGATGCAGGAAATGAAGTGTAAATTGGATATATTCTTATCAAATACATTTTCAAATGCAGCACAATGGGTTTGCAATCTAATGAATTAAGACTGATCTAATCCTCTGCCCCTAACTTTTATAAAACTCTGGATTATTTTTGCATAGAAAGCTTGCAGAGCATTTTGAACACAACACTTTTTTGAACAGTGGCATACTGCCATTCTAGTTTAAATAGTTACCCTCTTGGTTTCTCCTCTGCCCCTGCAATTCTTTTCCCCCAGTTGTCTTCCCAGAACGAACGGGGCAGCTGTGTGTGGTTTTACAATCTGAACCCATCTTAAACTGAGGAATTGATACAGAATTGTGTGACGAAGGGAACATTGTTTTAATTTGCTAAACTTTGCTTATATATTTGGAGAGGTGATCTGGGAAAATGTTTGAGAGCTTTCCAGACTCATTTTCCATATTAAATGTTCATAGGAAGTTGAACTTGTATTGTTCTCAGTATTCTGAAGCAGTAGAACTCAATTCTGAATAAAGGCTGAAGCTTTTGTGTAGAGTCTGTTAACAAAGCTGAAGTCTGAATAAACAGAAAAGCCCGGTGTAGGCTGCTATGAAAACTACTTAGAATAGTATATTTCTAGAATGCTTCAAAAGTGCAGAGGTCTGTTGAGTTCAGGTTTTTGCTGCTCGTTTTGATGATCAGTTATCAGATTTTTTTTTTTTTTTGGTAGACTGAGCAGATTTTCTTGGAAGAGCACGTGTCAATCCAGGAACAGCCGCCTGTTTACACTGCAAGTGAAAGTTATCTTTAAACTTGTCAGGTCTGATCTGGCCACTGAGCTATTTGGTGGCCTTTATGTTTTGAGAACTCGGAGGGGCTGATGGACTACTTTGTGAGCATTGTTCTTCTCTTCCCAGCTACTTCACACCTCATGATGTGTTTTCCTTTTGGAAGAGTTGTCTCATCCATTTCTCTGACAGCTTCCTTTACTGTTCAATCAGTGTTGAGTCAAATACATTTATATGGTAACTGTGATGAAGTGCTACTCTTTTTTTTTATTGTTGAACAGCAATTTTTGTACTGTTAATGTAGAAAATTTTTGGCTGGTGAATCTTACATTATAAAGCCTGAAATAATATTAGTCAGATTGTTTTCTTTGAGCATGTCACATCCTCCATGAGTTTACCTTCACCTGCTGGCTAGTCAAAAGATGGAAGATCAGGCACGGGAGAGAAGAGCCACCAGGGAGCTTAATGTGTGAGCACTCTTGCAACCTCACTAAGTAAACCTACGTCACTTCCTAAGGGTCCTTTTGGTGAGGAATCACGGAGGTGGAAATCCAAATAGTGGCTTTGGGTGTCAGCAGTACAACAGACATTGGCCTTGTTCTCACGACCATTAAAGCCATTTTGCACCTCTTTGCTGAATAGCTGTTCTGGTGTTTATGTGCACATGCGGTGCCTTCACACAGCCGGGTACAGGTGCCTCTAAATAACTAGTGCTCCACTGACACCCAGGTTCCTGCTCACTCCTTGCAGGCAGCTGTAGCACTCAAATGTGCTACTAAAATGTCTTCCTGGGAGGATGTGGTGGGGGAAGTTCCATCAGCTGGAGCTTCTACAGCTTCAAGGTTCAGAAATCAGTATCGGGGCTTGTGACTGCAGCTGCAGAAACTGTCCCTGGCTCTGCTGGAGACCACAGTCACCCCTGGACACAGTCTCCCCTGGCTGGCACACGGTGCCTGGAGGTTGGTGGGGGAGGAGCTGTAGGCCTATTTTGGTCACGGTCCTGTTGTAGCGAGGGGTGGACTTATTCCTGCCACCCTCATGAATGGTGGTGACTGCAGACACTTTGTGCAAGGGATCTTGCAAGACCTCAGTCTCCCTTTTGATTTTAGAGGGGAATTTTTTATTATTTTTTTAATGTGGTCACATATCACGGGTTTCTTTTTGCCTCTTCTATCTGATACTGGTATGAGTGTTCACATGTATATATCAATTTATGTCTCTGTGTGTGTATATATATAAAAATGCTTGATGCTTTTACCCCAAAAAGAGCTGATCACTCAGGGCATCAGCCAGCTCTACTACTCCAGGGGCAATATTGAAATGTTCGGCTTTAACAAGGGGATTAGAGAAGTGGTGACAACCAATAACTCCCTGTCTGAAAGACTCAAGGCTTTATAAGACTTATCAGCTTGTATTTACATGAAACATTACATTTACAGTTCCCACCATTCTGCTTAAGCTTAAAATTGAAGTGGAAACATGCTGTAGTATAGTTTATGATCATGGGGAGAGAGAGGAACAAATTAATGAGATCTTGTGTAACAAGCACAGAGTTTTGGGAAGGGGAGATGCTGCATGGAGGTCCCTAACATGCCCTTATGGCATCCAGGTAGTTCATAAGCTGCAGTAATGCTTAGTTGAGGATACTTTCTTCTGGTTGGTTTTTGTTTGGTTTTGGCTTGTTTTTTCTAAATTATAAATGAATCTGTGTTATTCTGGTCTGTGATTAGAGTTAACTGATGAGCTTTCTTTGGAATTGGGTATTGTGCTGCCTTCTGGGTTATGCCAGGCTTGTTCAAAGAATCAAACTTGAGAGTTAAGCAGGTTGGTTTTGCTGTGGTGGGGTTTTTTTGGTGGTTGTTTGTTTGTTTTCTTCCCTTAGGCTCTTTCCCTTTCCCTCCAAATACCTTAAATGTAATTTAGTATGAGTTTCTGAAAGTGTTCAAAAAGCTCTAGGTATAAAAACTGAGTTCTGCCACATGGGATTGGCTGATTGAAACAGCTGGGCCTTTGCTCTTCAGAATGTTTTGGGGATGTGCTTGGAGAGATTAGAATAACTTGTCAAGCAGCTTTCAGGTGTGCCTTGTGTGTTAGGTGTGGAGGAAAAACGTCCTGACAAAAGCAGAGACAGTTTTTGAAGTTCCTTTTATGTAAGCTTACAGGTCGGCAGCAGGGAAGGGGTGGGGGGATGCTGGTAAATGTTAGTTTCTGCTGAACCTGAGTTTAATATAGAAGCTTTAACTGTTTTAATGTTTGTTGCCATGTACGCATCCTTCAGGTGTGATTCACTGCAAGCTGTGGGGCATATTTTCATCCTTTGGTCCTACAACAAAATAATATTTTTCTAAAGAGGAAAACTATTTCAAAAATAATAGCTTCACTTGGCTCTTGTGCAAACAAAGCCATCGCTAACCACATCACGCTCTGTGTAACAAGCAGTGGCTTTTTTGTAGCGATCTTATGATGTCTGTGAAATAATACACATGGAGATGCCTGAGTTGCGGGTGTATTTTGGCTGTTTCTTCCTTGAATTGTGGAAAAACAAGTTACTGTATTTTTGAAATCACTACATATTTGAAAAATGAAATAGCAACCCAGTCCCTGGTGAGCTTGTGTTAGGGATAAAAGGGAGTTTTCCCCTGAAGTCGAAGGACCCTTCTGTACTTCTGCACGGTGTCAGTCCTGCCGTGGTCTTTGCTTCTTTGCCGAGAGCCGGGGCTGTCCCCGCTGCTGTGGTAGGGACGGGGCTGCTCAGTGCAGCTCCTGTGAGCTTTGTTCCTTTTTTCTGGTTTTTTCCCTTTTCTTTCTTTTTCTTTTGAAGGGACAGTATTTTTAGATGGACGGAAATCAGAACTTTTTTGACTTTGGGTGGAGTTTGTGTGTGCATACTTTGGTTATGTAAGTAAACATACAGGTTTTCATTATTATATGTAATGCTGGCTTGTACTTTAGATGGTCGCATTTTCTTCAGAATATTCTTGTGGTAGAGGCAGAGAAGCACTATGCTTTCCATTAGCAAGGAGATTTAACTGATTTTCTTGTGACCCCGCAGAAAAGCATGGGCAGGTTTAAACTCTGATACCCCTTCTTCCCTTCCCACGGGCCCTGCTGTGCTTCACAATGAAGTATTTCTCATATTGCAGCTCTTCTCAATGGCAGAGAGCTCATACTGTGTGGTGTCGAGGGGAAAAAGGTAGACTACACTTCTGTATTTGATGAGGTGATGTTTTCTGAAGGCTAAATCTCTTCGGCTAGCTGCTGTTTCTCACCGAGAGCAACCTGCTATTTCTTCCTTCCCTGTAATGCCAGCACACAGATCCTGCAGGCACGGACCTCAGAGCTCAAAGAGAAGGTGACCAGAGCCACCTGATTGGCAGAGCATGGTGCCCTCAGTCTTGGCTGGGTGGACAAAAGCTGTGGAAGAGGACAGTCTGTCAGGACTGGGAGACAGCATAACCCAGTATTTGGCTGGTAGTGCCCCTCTAGACTGAAAATGAGCGTTCACACTGGCTCTGTTGGGAGTGGATGGGGTTTCGTAGTCAGCTGAAAAGTGACTTTTTATATGTTCTTCCATTTGTGTTCACACTGCTGCTGACAGCGTTTGCATTCCCTTCAGTAGTTGTTTCTGTCAGGAACCTTTTGAGTCACCCTCACCTTGGCATGTGGACGATGAATTGCAGAGTTGGTATTTTACTTTGAGGTCATCCTCTTTCCTATTCCTGTTTCTGCCTTGGCACCTGACTGTATCTTCCTGTAATACAAGATTTTATTTTTTTTCCCCTCTCATTTTACCAAGCACTTAATATTTTGCCTCTTCCAGCCAGTTTGAAGCCCCTGTTTCTTGCTGACAGCAGTGAAGGTGGCTGGCTGCTGTAGATACATGCTTTTGGACTGGGTGTTTGCCTTTTTTCCCTGTTTTTCAAGAAAGTCTTACTAACTCTACTCTGAGATGTTTCTTATTATAACTAAATTAAGCTTTTTCCTGAAAAGTTGAGGACAGGGCACACAGCTGTCATGTTGCCACTCCTGGTTTGGAGCTGGAGTGGCAGGGAGTGTTTATACTGCAGTTCAGTACCTGCTGTGGACGGGAGCGTTCGCCACGACCTCCATTAGCCTGGGTGAGCGGAGCTGCTCTGCCTTCAGCCTGCGCTGCGTGCTCAGCAGTAGCCTCTGCTGTCTGCATCGCCCCTCGCCTTGGGAGGATCCACATCTCCTTAAATGAACTTTGATAGTGGAAGAGGGGACGGGTGGCTGTAAGCTTGGGTCCTTCCCAGGCTGTGTGGGCTGGCTGGCTGGCGCTGGCTGCCGCCCGAGCATCCTGTCCAGCGCACACGTGTCAGCTCTGGGTCCAGTGGCTCTCCAGTGCTCGCTTCAGACTTCTTAGTAAGTTCTTCCCAATGGCTCAGGATTTGTCTGGGATCATCTGGTAGGGCCCCCTCGCTCTGTGAGGAACCCATGTTCTGCATTCAGCAGCTGTTACTCCTGCTATGGATAAGCTCCATGTACTCTCACTAGAAAACATTTTTTTTTCCAATATAACTTGCATTTAAAATGTCACTGAGTTGTTTTTTTTTTTGTTTTGTTCCCCTCCTTTCTAGACTGACTGCATTGCCATGGAAACCATTGTTGGACGAGAAGACTTTTCTGCTGGTAACTCCAGAAACTGTGTGGTGCTTTTGGAAGCAAAGCTCAGCTCCAGCCGGCTACTTTCATTTCCACCAGCACGGACTTAGACACACATCCTTTTAATTAATTTTTTCATAGACATCAGCTCTCTACAGTTGAATTAATTTGAATTGAGATTTTTTTCATAGCTGTGCTTTGGTGATGGAATTTGGTCTTTTCATGTCCTATCTATTTGGGAGGCAGTGTGAATGCTAATAGGAGATCCCCATATTCCCCTTTCTTCTTCTTGCCTCTCCCATTAATTCTTCTTTTAATTTATATTCTGAGAAGTCAAAGCTGGTTTCTGATTGTCTGTTTAACATGGGGTTTGCTTCTCTGGTACATTAACAAGTGGTTAGCTTAAAACATGTATTGTTTAGAAATATTTTGGCAGTTCAGATTTTTTTCAGGTGGCTGGGTGGAAGGAGGGAGGGAGGGAGAGGTGCACATTAGCTTGAGGGGTGAACCCGTGGGGCTGAACGGGTCTGAGAAGGAGAGATCTCTTCTGCCTTTTGTTTTTGTTTTTTTTCTTTTTCCCCCCTCCTCCTTTTTTTTTTTTTTAAGGTTTTGCTTTTATGGTACAAGAGGTATTTCTTGATCATAGGCAAGGGTATTTTAAATCAAATGTCTGTCAGAGCTTAAACTGAATTATTTTCTGCTCAGAATTTTGGTATGTACAAAGTAGGATTAATGGGCTGGTTGTCTTGTAGATTGTTTTTGTTCTTACCCTCAAGATACTTGTTTATAAATACGAATTGTGTAAAATGAGGTTTTTGTTCACACATTCAAATGGAGAACTGCAGAGTTGTATCCAGCGTTTGTGACTTCTGCGTTCTACTTGTCAGCTGTAGCTTTTTAAAGGGAAACCACCCTACTTGATCTTACTTTCAACCTAAGTCCCATTTTTAACTTGGGACTATTTTTGTTCTTTCTTCCTGGCATAATGGAGAAAAAAAGTAAAATGTTGGCTCATCAGTTGTCTTTATCCCGCTTACAGAAATGTGAACAATGACTATTTGAGATTTTTAAAATAAGCCCTGATTTTTCTACAATTTAAGTGCTTCACTCTTGTACTGAATCTTTTTTGGGTTTTTTTTTTTGGTTGAAATGAATTTAGGTTTTTAACACTGCTATGAACTTAAAGAGCATGACACTAGTCGTTGGTACATGCAATGTATAATACCAGGCACTGACGATTGATAAAGGGTTTAGAAGTGGTACACAAATCCTCATGCTGTACTGCACCACACAGCTGGTAATCCTCCTCATTGTATATTGTACAACTGATGTGTCAGGCTGCCTCACCTCTAACATACAACCTTTCAATTGCTAGTACGGATTGTAGAGCAAATTAGACACTGTCAACTTTGTTTGGTGATGTGTACCCAAATCTATTTTTGAGTAGTATTAAAATGTACATGTCACTAAAATACGAAGATATATTTTTTTTTCTTTTTAAAACATGGTACCGATCAGTTTATGCAGTGTCTAGTGACAGGAAAAACTGTTGCTGCAGAGTTTAAAAAGCACAGACCTGTTTTTGATTCTGGAAGAGAAGTTCAAGTTGGTACAGTTACTTGTTGCTGCTAAACATACATGAATTACAAATACGACCACTCTTACAGACCACGATACTGTCTTGCCATATAGCTTTTGTTTGGTCTCGTAAATTAATAATGCAATATGTAGACAGCTTTTTATAAAGCTTTACATCTTTTCTAAGAAATGAGAATTTGGATGAAGATAGTTCTAAACATTTAATGTGAAAGGAAAAAGGTTGTTTAGAAGAAATTTGTTAAATACTTATTTCATATTAGATCCCTGAGGCTGCCATTGTACAATATACAGCACTGATTTAATAAATGCTGAATAAATAAGTAAATGGGTAACCTCAAGTATAGTGGTACAAATACTAATAGGTACGGCATAATAAATATGCAATCTTTTTGAATCTCTTAGTTTACAGCAACTAATTTATTCAGTATTGTGCTGGAAGAACATTTTCAGATGATGTAAAACATATCACTATATATACTACCTTCCAGCTACCCGTTTATGCTGCTGTATAGTACAAAAAAATACCAATGATAGAACAATGTTTGTCCTGTAAATTTAATAATTTGATATTGGACAGTTAATGTCTGTACAAACTAAAACATATATGGTTGAAACTGTTCATTATATTTGCTATTTCTGCTTCACAGATCTGTTTTAAAGTCGAGCTGATTGATCTGGCTTTGTCTTCCATTGTAAATATTGTTCTGTTGTTTTCTTTGTAAAACACATCGCGTTTGCGGTTTTGGGAGACTGGCTTGAAGCTCTGTATAGTGTTTATATTTATCTGACTTGGCTTTCCATAGAGCTACTTGCAGTAAATACGTGTTCATGTAGCTCCGTGTCTTGGTTTTATTTTTAAACAAACTTTTGTGGGTGGTGGTTTTTTTTTTTTCTATCAGAAGCACATTTCCTCCTGCTGTGGCTGCTTTCTTGTTAAAGTGGTTTTGTCACCCTACGTCCCTGAAGATTTGGAGAAGCTTTTAGTTTACTTCAAGGGAGCGATTCCCAGTCTGCCCAGTTTTCTCTGCCACTTAGTGTAAAAGATAGCATACAGCAAAACACTCTGAAGTTTTCTTTCTCAGATTCATCATGAACTGAGTTTCTGAATGAAAAAAACAAAACCAAACCTCAGCTGTACCTGATACTTTCGTGTTCTGCTTTAAATGCAGAAGACTGTGGCAATATTTGTCCATGACTGGGTACAGAAGTTTCATGATCAAAAAGTAATAGTCCTAGAAGTAATTTTTAGCAGTTTATTATCAAAGAAGTTCCTGTCTTTAGAGTAGAAGGGAACAAGTATAGCTTGCTGTTCTAAGGTTTGTAGTAGTACTTTGGTTTGATATATGTTAAATAAGTCTCAGTATGTAAAACCAAAGTCTATAGAGTTGTCATAATTTCAAGTAATTCACCCCCTTGTAAAAACAACTGAACTTCAGTTGGAAAATGTAAACAAAATGTAGTGCCCTTTTCCAGTTCCTTACTGACATGGGGGGTGTGTCAATAATTCTGTATAGAAAGAGTTTTTAACCATAGATATGAGTGTATGTGATCTGTGGGTGATTACTGTGAAATGTCTTGGATTAGACTTTCCTTTCTTTAAAAATATTTAATTCTTACCCTGTCGCTCAGAATAGTGCATTAAATCAACTCCCTGTGAAAGTCCAGGTTGCTGGAAGAATAGGGTCTTCCTCAAATAAACCAACCCCTTACTCAGGGCCTCATTTTATAGCATGTAGCCTGTATTGGGAAGAAAAAGAAAACAGTGCTGCTCATACATGGCAGAAACAGCCCTACCAGCAGTAAACAAACAGTGAAAATTATTCAAACACTGTCAAGACTGTTGCAACAGTCCCACAATAACTGCTTTCAGAGACCTTTGACTGAATGTCTTGTTGGATCTGAAATGGGATAACTGCTTGAGGGTGGGTTGGTTGGTTGTGTTGTTACTTTATTTTTTTGAGGGGAGTGGGGTGGAAGATGTAGTTTTGCACTAAATTTTCAAATGCCTTTGGGTGAATCATTGACAGAACTCTTGCTTTTGAAGCATGGTGAAAGCCCTCAATTAAAACCAGAAGGCAAGTTAGACTTCCTATCTGAATCTGAAGACAGTCAATAGAACATATATTAAAAAGTCTGTGTTTTGGAGTACATTGACCAATTCCGATGGACCTTGTATCTCACCAAGCAGTGTGGTACTGAAGTGATCAAGTAACTGGGAACAAGAGGTTCACAGCAGGGAAGAAGGACCTCTTCAGCGTTACCAGGTAACAATATAATTTATATTGCATTTTTTTTCATCCTTGCATCCTCTTTTGGCTACAGCAATAGTGTTGCCTCACATATAAAGAGGTTTCTCCCCTAACTTTTTCACAAAGGGTTGCAAAGCATGTCGAGGGGCAGAGCAGGAACACTGTACTTGCTGTATAGATCTGGGAGGTAAGAACTTGCCCCCCTTCCCTTTTAAGAATCACAACAAGCCATTTCTGCAGTTTTCTTCCAAGTTACTGATGTAAAAGTTTAAAGCAGCTTTATGGTTATAGGAGCCTGGCTGTCAGGAGATACAGCTCGGTGGGCACTGAAGCTGCTGGTGGGCACAGTAGCTTCAGCTGCTATTCTGACCTTCACCCAGGGGCTATAGTGAGCAGAACCTTTACTGAAGAGAGCAGTTTGCTTTACTAGCTACTCCTCACCTCGTTGCCAGCTGAGGCTGTTCTTAGGCAGTGGTCACCTGTCTGCTACAAATGGGTTGAGTTAATCTTAATTTCAAAAGCTAATAGTTCTAGATACTTAGCCTACATTTTTAATGTGGAATGCTGTTGCTACTCCCCTGAGCTAAGCACTGCTCCTGACTTGCATTAGCAATAGTGTCAAGCTCTTTGTTGATAAAATACCCTGGAAAGACTTAAATTCATCCACTCATGCAGTTTTCAGCTTGTGTTTCAAGTGGAAGTAGCCATAGCAGCAGAAGTATTAACATGTCCAGCAACAATCTGAAGTGTAACTAGGCTGGGAAGAGCCTGTTAAAAACAGGTAATGTTGCTCAGAGTGGTATAGTCCTAAAGCTGACAAAAACAACCTTCCCTTGGGGTCCCTAGGATGGCACTTCTGTACAATTCAGGCAGCATACTCACTACACCATACTCCAGCTAGGTATCGAAGTGTGTGGGAAATAATGGCAGAAGATGAAGTTTTAGAACTGGAGCCTCTGTTGCTTGCAGTATCAGTATGTTACTTTTTCAAAGTCTAAAACTATTGTTTAAAATGGGTATTTTCTTCACCCATTGACATGAGAAATCCTCACTACAGAGAGAACTGGCCTTTAGAGGAGAAAATGGTGCATACTGAAGAGCTTCTAAAGCACAAAGTTGGCATGTGTGTAGAAATGGTGCTGCAGTGCCCTGCATGCTCACTTTGGTTTATAGGTTGAACTCTGGCTGCAGAATTGTTTTGTAAGTTTAAATCCCACCTTATAAATTAATTTGAGGTTGAAGGAAGCTTTTTCTTTTTAGTCCCAGACTATAATAGGACTTAATGGACTGAAGGAAGACACTGAAAAGCCTGTCTTAGCAGAACTTTGTTCCTTAACACTAGAACAGTATAAATACAAGTTAGGCGTAAGGTTGCTGTTCACAGGCTTTGCAAACTAGTATTCCTTTAGAAAGTTGCATTTTTTCACTCATCAGCCCAGTTGCAATTGCCTGTACACCATCTACAGCAAGAACTGGGTGTGTAGCAAAGAAAGGTGATGCCCACTCCCTCCCAGTAAGGTGCCAGCAGCGTGGGCCTGGGTCTGCTCTGTTTGTCACAGCTCCAGGGTGCCCTCCAGTGGCTCACGGGTGCAGCTTGTCTCCACACAACTTCAAACACAGTTCAGTTCTCTTCCAACTTCAAGATTAACTGAACTAGACAAACTAAAGCTTTTATTCTCTTTACATGATGAGTTAAAAACAAATTGTACTTCAGGAAAAAGAGCCTTAACTGTAGATGTTCTGAGCCAGATCAGATTGGGGCTATGTTGAAAATTAGTTTAAGGCTCTAACGTCCAAACCACTTTTTTAAATAATAAATCTGCAAACACAAGCTTTTACCTGTAGTTTAATATTTATATACTGATGGATAGCACCTAGAGGCCCCAACCAGCATTTGGGCCTCCTCAATGTCACTGCCCCAAAGAGCTTACAGTCTAAGTAGTCAAGAAGCAGGAGAAAATAATAACGATGCTTTCTTTTATGGATTGGTAGCTCCGATCCAACACAGGTCAAGTGATTTACCTGCTCTAAGGCACAGAATGTGTGGTGGGAATTACACCAGCATCTCTTGACTCCCTGCTGCAGGTCTCAGTTAAAAGATGCTCCTTCCTCTCTAGACCACTTTTCTCTTAATAAAATTAGCCCATTTGGAAATGTAAGCCTGAAGCTGATTAAGGCTCAGGACTGTTCTCCAGGTCAGGGTGAGAGCTGCAGGAACAGAACAGAGAATGTATCTGTCAGAAGTGTAGCTACTTGACATACTTTCATTTTCTGTGGTCAGTTCACAGGTTTGGGACCTAAAGCTGCCAGAAGACTAGCTGTTCTGGGTCCTATCTACTTTAAATCAGAATAGTATCTCCTGTTTTTCTGTGGGCTTTGTTTTACATGATGCGAGAGAAGCCCAAATCTTGGAAAGAAGCACTGGTTATACACCACTAGAGCAAACATGTTCTGCCCTTTCCCAGATCCCTGTGTATGAACACTTCTTGTTGGTGAGCACCAAGATCTTAGCATCCATTCTTCTCCTTTTTTGGGAGGGCTACGGCCAGGCTGCTATGTTCATTTTAGGCAGTAAGATAAGGGCTTGTGTTTATGAGAAGAGACTTACTATTTCAGCTTTGGTAACAAGTTCTTGACCTGGAGGTAGCAGCAGGTTCAGTTTATTTCTATATGCATCAGCAAACCAAAGTAAAGTGAGTTGAAGGATGCACATTGCTGAATTGCCCACTCTCTACCAACATAGATAACTGCAGCTAATTGAAAAAAAGACAAAGCTGTTAATATTTTGCACTTTAAACTAAAGAACTTCAGTTCCATACTTAGTTGAAAGCTTTTGAACTCAGCACCAGTCTCACTGTATAAATCTCTGCCACCTGCTCAGTCACCAGTCCTATGGCTTAAACGTGCATAAACCAAGAGTTCTGATGCTTTGTGTTTACAATGATAACTGAAAGGTAAGAATGAATAGCCATTAGCAGATAAATTACTTAACAGCAGTCAATAAACAAATACACTTCACCTGTATAAAGCAGTAAGTTAACTCACAAGTTAGGCTGTATTGATAGCTGAGGTGGCAATTTACAATGAAAACAATAAAGTATCAGCACTTGAAAAATAGTCCTGCTTTGTCAGGTACCTCTGTTTATACATAAGGGTAAATGAAACAGCACTGACCATAGAAGCTGAACAGTCACGTGTACAAAAAGTGATCACTTTTCAGCTATTGCACAAGTAGTGACACTAACACATACACACAGTAGGAGTCTTACAAAATGACATCAGAAAGACTGCATGCACCATCTTTCGAGGCCTTATGTGAACTATACATACACAAGAGCTGCTGTATACTGTAAATAGATTGTGGGTGTGTATAAATTCACATAAGATTAATTTGTAAATAGAAGAGTTTCCACCAGCTTATGCTTTATTTTATTCAGGTTTCTTAAGTGTGTATGCTATTTTGGATACAAGGCATGATACCAGAGTAGAGGTTTCACATAAGCATAATCTTCAATGCTTTGGTAACTGGATATTCCCAAGGAAGGGGTTTTATTAAACCAAACTGTTTCTTTACTAAACTGTGAATGTGACTTTTATTCAGGAAAGGAGGATATAGAATATGGCTAATAATTTCACATATTTTCACAAGACACAAAAAACCCCTCTTCAAGTGGATTGGGATTTCTAAGCACAAATAAACCCACTGATAGCGTGGTGTAGAACATATCAAACCCTGATCAAAATTACTTCAGAATAATTGTGCATTCCCCAAATATATCAAGTTGGCAACTGAGGAAGGAAATTAAATATTAAATGATTAAGTTGGCCTAAGAGGGATAAATTCTTTTTACCACAAGTTTCATAATAAAATACTGCCATATGTTTTAATTTTAGACATAAGCATTTTTATATCAGTCTGGTTTGTTTCTAAATGACTGAAAGTTTCAGCTAAAAAGGTGTTTACACAATATACAAATTTCATTACTTACAAAGAGAAATAATCTTAAAATTTCATATTAAAAACCTGGGATACAGTAGGGTTAGTAGCACCATGAAAAGTGTTTTTCAAAACTGCAGTCTTGTTATTTTAAACATACTCAGTGCGTCGTGGTTTTCTTTATTCTCTTGGTTGATCAAAAAGGTGCCATTTTGGTACAGGGAGAGAAATGAAAAATGTCATCTTCTGATCCTTTGTGAACCTCGAGTGTTCGTTTCTGTTTCCAAGAGATCAATTCTTTCATCTTAGTCCTGTTGTCAAATATGTACCGAACAGCCCTTCGTTTGGCACATGAGTGAGGTACACTTGAACTTGCATGGTTAAAACAGTTTGGATTTGTTTTTCTCTTTTCTTTCTGCACAGTAGCACCATTGTTGAAGCTGGAAGACAGTGCATCTTAGGAACTTTCAACTGTTTTATAAAACATCCTCCAAGACGTTACGTCTTCTTCATGCAAACTTGACAACGACTAATACGCGTCCTCAAGTCTCCAGCTTTCAGTGTCTCTGACTGAGGTTTACTGGTTGACAGACACAAAGGTAAGGTTAGGTTAGTTTAGCTTTTGCTTTGTTTACAGGACCGTTCCGTTAGACTGTGAATGCACTAGAAGTTTAAGACAACACTGAAGTACGTAAGTGGGGAATTAGCCCTGTATTGGAGTTTTCCTGAAGAGGGATCTTTCTGTATGTCCTTAACACCGGGTGACAGAGGCTCAGGGTTTGCCCAGTGTCTCAGTATACACCAGGGGTGGTGATCAGCTGCTTTCAGGCTTGCCTTAGATGTAGCACAAATACCAAACCAAGTGGAAGGTGAATTTTGTACACCTGAGACAGTATTTTTGGGGTCGTTGTAGCCTTGGGGTTTCTCAGTTAAAGCTTCTCAGTAAAGGATACTTTAACAACCCATTAACAATACTGTCACCGTGAGCTGTGCATTTAAGTGGTGATTTTACCATGTGAATTATTTATATTCTGAAAGGGTAAGGAGGTGGAAGAGTAATATAACAAATTTGTGTCATGTGTGTACGCAGAATAAGTCAAATTCTTGAAAGTTTCTTTCTTTTTTATTCTGTTTCTTTTGAAAATTGTGTTTATGGGAGACAGAAAATAGTAGAGATGGAAAACACAAAGGTGCAATTATTAGCAGGCACATTTTGCTAGTGAATTTCTACCACTGATAAGCTACCATGAAAATGTAAGAATTGATTGCAATTCAACACACACTAAGTATCATGGTTGTAGGCACTACACAAAACCAACTTGGGGCTGCTACTGCTATGTAACTCAGTGCACCTTGCCAGCCCTGTACCACAAAGCTACATTTTTCATTTTGGTGGCAGTGGGAATATTCATGAGGTTTTTATCAGTACACAAACAGTGCAACAACAATTTATTCTATGAAAGGAGATGATTTTTCAAGGAAAAAAGGATTTTGCTACTCAAGTTGAAAGGGAAAAAGTTTGAGGAGCTGACACACTCCGGCTGAAATGCTGGAAAAACTGTTTGCCCTGGAGGGTATGAAACCTCCTTCACACACGACTTTTAAAAACAGGTTATATGAACATCTGTCTTAAAAGGGTTAAGCAGAGTTGATCTTGCCCTTCATACCTGTCCCTTGCATGTCTGTGAACTACCTTGTCAAATATTTGAGTCTACTGAAAGGCCTGGCAAGAAAGAAAAAAACCAACAAAGTTGATCTTTCAGACTCCACATACAGTAACTACAGGAGGACTACTAAATGTGAATAAGAACCGACATAAAAAGAATCTGACTCCTTGCAAAACAGAATGTGCCCTAGCAAGTTTTTACATAATATTAAAGGCTTACCAAGGAAACACTTGAAAAACTGGTTGTGAGGGGGAAAACAAGCTAAATTATTTCCCTATACCCCTGCAAACAAATCTCTTTTGATCTTTGGCATAAATTCAGTTTCCAAAGCTTCCATTCTGGAATAAAGCAATATACAAGAAAAAGGTTTTCTTACCTGAACATTTCTGACACCTCTACAGTTGCCAGCCAGAAACTATAGGAATTGGCATAGTAATTACACGTGCCACGACCATGGCATTCAATAAATGGAGCTGAGCGGAATTCTTCTAAACAGGATCCAGGCGAGGCCAAGGCCTGTCCAGAGCCCTCTGCTCCAGCACTCGTGTGCTGGGGTAGGGGGGAAGGAAAGAAAAACACAAACAAGAACCTTACAGTAGGTGCTAAAAAATAAACAGCACAGCATTCAACTACTAAAAGAGCTACTGTTCATTCTTGGTGGAGATAATGTGGTGTCAGATACCTCCATAAATACCAGTTACACTCATCTCTGTGTACTGGAAAATCACTGTTAGTCTTGGCTACCACGGTTAGTAATGGAAGGTAGAGTCTTCCAAATGGCAATCACTGGAGTTCTTAAACCACGAAAGCAGCTAGTTGTGGACACAAGTGGGTATAATCCACTTCTGGAGTCGGAGTCAGTTCTTACCATCATGAAGGAGTAACCAATCCAAAGGGAGTCCCAGCCTGGAGGACACGAAGGAATCTGAATGGTCTGACTGTGGACAGCTATCACCATAGCAGGAGCTTCACACACAACACATCTGGATGCAGAGGAAGTATCAGAAAAACACAGGATATTAACATAATAGGAATATGTTTCATTAAGCATTCTTATACAGAGGAACTGAGGAAATCTAGCCTGTGAGAGACTGTCCTATTAATCTAGACTTACTTCTCAGGTATTTTGTAACTGCAATAAGTATTTTAGAGTGCAAAATCTGCTATATTTGCACTAACAACCATTGCATAAAACACCAAAGCAGTTCCCAGAACAAAATCTGGAAGCTCAAAGCCCCCAAATAAATACCCTAATCCTACAGCTAATGGCTGTCATGTTCTTTTTCCTGTCCATGGCAATCTTGCATTGCTGACTATGTAGCTTCCTCCATCAAGGAGAAGAGCTCTTACAGCCTTTCAGCCTCTAATTATCACTGCTGCACACAGACCAACCTTTTAAGACAATGAATACATTAAAACAAACTTTTTCCCTAGTATTTCCCAGAGCAAAACATGACAGATTCATCTCCTAATATCCACCCTGAGCAGTGGAAATAGAAGGGTAAGCCATTCTATTTCTCCAGCTATTATAAAAGTGACCTGAGAGCCTGCAGCGTCTCACCGGCTAATGAAGGGCTGGATGCTCTGCCCGGTCAGTGGCTCCATGCTCATCGGCATTGGCTCTGGAGTCGAGAGCCAGTAGGAATAGTCATTCCTTGATGCAAAATTACAAACATTGTTGATGTTGCAGAACATGAAAGGCATGGTGCTGAAACGTCTAAGGCAGCTCCCAGCAGTACCTACGGAGTAAGATTCATAAAACGTGACAGCAAAAGTTTTCACTTCATTGGTTTTTATAGCAATTCTTTGAGAACAGAATTGTGTGTTCTTCCTCTGCACCTGCCCGTGCACAGCACGTGCTATCGAATTGTCACAAGTGGGAAAAACTTACTTCTCAGTTTTGATTTACATTATTTCATCTTGAACTATAATATGCAACCTCTGGAGGTAGTAGATCTTATTATGTAATCCCTATCTTCATCTAAGAACTCTCTAAGACTGTTGTACCTTCTGAGAACCAGAGCATTTGAAGAAGCAGCTACAACCTCTTTCCCCTTAAAGAGAAGGCATACAGAATCTCTCACCCAAATCCTGGCCATGTGCTCTCTCATTTCCTTGCACGTATAGAAGAGAGAATCCATCGTATATTCTTGATGTTCCTTGTGGACATAGTGGTGTATCCCTTGTCTGGCTGTGCCGAGTTATGAGGAATCCGTGAGCAACAGAAGCTGTTCCAGGAGGACCAGGTGGGCCTTGTAAGCCATCAGGACCAGGAGGTCCCTGTATTCCTCGTGAACCTGTTCACACAAGAGAAAGACAACACACAGTGTTTATTAACACCATTTCTTGCTCTTTTAGGACTAATGTAGCTCTGAAAGGTGGCATGGTCACATGACTTAGGTGCTTGTGAGTTGGGGAACTTGGTGTCTGCCAACACTCTCTTCCTCAAATTCTTTTTTTCATCTAAGCTATGTTAAATCACCAAGGCTGTCATAGCTAGTTATAAAATAACAGTGCAACTCCCCCGTGTTGTAGGGGTATCGTGAAGTTAAAGAGCTATGAGGCACTAAGGTAACAACTGCAGTGGACAAGACAGCCACTGGAATGAGTCCAAATCAGCTTCCCAGTTCCAAAATGTATTAAGCTGCATATACAGATAAGATCATGTTCAAATGTCTCATTTAAGATCATAAATTAAACAGCAGAGCCAGAAACAGAAGCAAATCTCACTCCAGGGCATGCTGCTGCTAACACATGAGCCAGAGCCCACCACAATGAATAGAAAAGCTGCAGTCAGTTTTGGAGTAGATTATAAAAAGTTGAAATAGGTGGGAACAACCTTGAGTGAGAGCAAGAATGAGTCATATGACTGAGAAAGGTATCAGAAAAGGCATTTGTTTTTGAACAACAAAAGTACCAGGAAACATAACTACAAATATTTAGACTATGTTATTTCACAGTCACTATTATTTACATTTTTTCACTAAAATATTGCTAACAGAGTTCACAGAGCTACTCAGAGAGAAAGGAAAAAAGGCATTATGGATTTTTGTACTGTTTAAATTTTAATACTTTTTCTCACAAGTTACAATATATAGCTACTTAGTATGTATAATCTTCAGAAAACTGTCCCAGTGTCTACTCTGCTTTCTTTTCTCAAATAGTAATTCAATAATTCTAAGCAAGAACTGCATGGTAGCCTGATCTCTGCCTTTGGTGAAGTTCCTCATGAAGTCTGTTATTCCCCATTCAAAATTTCCACGCAAAGTTAAAATTACTTTATTAATCTCTCTCTTCTGTTTCTTACTATCTTCATTATCTCCTGTGCATCATCTTTGCTGCAAAGGGGATTGCCATTAAGCTTGAGACAAAGCACTCTACAGTACTATTCAGCAATGACTGTCAATGTGTTGGTTCCAAGAGTATTCCAAACCAAGTATGTTCAGCTGCTTGTAATATTGTTGCATTAAGAAAATCCTAAAGTTATTGTTTTATTATTATACGTACAAGACTAAGATCTTAGTTCCCAGTGTTAGCCTGCACTCAGAAAAGAAAGCATCTCTTTTTCCACTGTCTCATTATAGGATAAACCCCATACCTGGCTGGCCAGGAAGACCTCTCTCTCCTTTACGCCCTGCTGGACCATCAAACCCAGGTAGTCCGTCTCGCCCTGGGTCACCAGGAAGACCAATTGGACCTAGAAAAGACAAATGCATAACCAATATAAAAGCTCTTGAAATCTCACTACAGAAATGTTTAAATTGTCCAGGACTTGTCTATTGTTTCTTCATGATACATTAGACGACCTGCAGTCAGCTGCACTTCTTAGTCATTTTCTCTGCAGCCACCTAGGATCATACCTGGCAATCCCTGTGGCCCTGGCAGTCCAGGTGGCCCTTTTGATCCAGGTTGTCCTGGAGGACCCGGGGGACCAGGGTCACCTTTGACAACAATGCTTCGTCCAATGGTACCTGGTAAACCTGGTGGACCTGAGAGAAAGCAGCTTAGGATTAGATAAGCCAAGGTGGAAGACAGCATTAGAAATGGTTTCTGTTACTCTTTATTGTCAGAAGCCAAGAGCTCTATCAATGCAAAGAGTAAGTGTGTATATATATGGAAAAAAGGTGCTCTTAGTGACCCTCCACAAAGGACAGCTCTTGCAGGGGTTAATCCATGTAGACTGGATACAGAGTACAAAATATGGTAGAATTACTTGTAGGGCTAAAAAGTATAGCCTGGAATTGTATTTAAGCTGTTGGTCACTTAAGTACTTTCATTGCTCGCTGATACCAACTCAGTCCTACATCTGTGTAACAAATTCTCCTGGAAGGGAGCAAAAGTGCCAATAACGCTGCCCAGGACTCCCCTTACCTGGTGGGCCTGGCAGTCCTTGACTGCCTGTGAGGCCAGCGGGTCCTGCAGGTCCAGTGGGACCCTTCATACCTGAAACATCAAATTCACACAGTTACACAGTGAAAGAATATGCTGGCTTACAAAATCTGCTGCAGGAATGACCAAAACCAGGCTTCTTTTCTCACTGAGGGGCTGTTATTGCATCTGGAGGTTTTAACTTGAAAGGCTAGTTAAATACCTGGGAATACCCAGTTAAATACCTGGGAATCCTGGAACACCTGGAACCCCGGGGTCACCCTTCATTCCATTCAGACCTGGACGACCAGGATCCCCCTGAACAGAACAGACTGACATTAGTCACTCATCTCAGCAGCTTCAGAAGAACAGATGGAAAAGGTGGCTGGTGTACAAATAAGCACACTATGGGTCTGTGAACTGGTGCTCTGAAGGGCTGAGGCCACACATTCTGCTCACTGTAACATGGAGTGTGCATTGACAGTTCCAGCTCCCACAGCAACATAACAGGGACATCCTGCCCAGATACCGGGCTATGATTAAGAAAAAGATTCACTTAGTTGCTACAAGATAGGGTGTTAGCTAATACATTTTGGTTGTTAGTTTGATATGATAAACTGCATACTCCACCCAAATATATTCCATTTTTATTGCATTTAAAAATAAACTAGGGGGAAAACTCCATTTCTTGTCCTACCTGGCGTCCAGGTGGTCCTTGATCTCCCTTTTGACCAGTCAGCCCAGGTGGGCCAGGTTGACCCGGGTTCCCTTTTTCCCCTTTAAGTCCTCCACTGCCTGGTGGCCCTCGTGGACCTTCTGGGCCCGGTGGACCTTAACATTGCAGAAAAAATAGACATGTATCAGTACATATCAAACATTCTCCCCCAGTTTGTGCCTCCAGCGTAAAAAAAAATGTAAAGACATTTTGGTTTGACTTCCCAGCTCTATTTCATTGCTGAATTCAGGATAAACTAAAAGGAAAACAAGTAGAGGGATTATTTGCACCACCCAAATCAGGAACCAAGGCTCCTTATCTAGGTGACAAAGAGAAGCAGGTCTTTCCAGAAGGCAGTGCCACTCACCTGCATTAGCAGCTTACCAGTGACCAGACTGGTGCCTTTAGTAGGAGCCAAGAAACACAAAATTAGATGGTACAAATATCTCCTCTGCTGACCTGCATTATATCCAAAATCTCTGAAGTGCTATCTTAACAGACTGAATTTCTTTTGAAAGCCAGTTTCAACAATGTAAAATAGTGCTCCCTTTTTGCTGTTAGAATTTGACATGCCTATTGAGGAGCCTGGTATAGACTGTCTACTGACTGCTGGGCAGCAGGAAGCCCATCGTTCTGCCTTGCCTACATAATAAACTGACTTGCAGAAACTTCCTTATGATAAGTGTCTCTCCCTCCAACTGACTTGTCTGTCTTTAGTAGAATTAGGCTGCATAAATCCAATAGAGGAACTGGGCTGGTCTTTCAGTATTTTTCCTTTGCTACAGCCACATTAATCCAAAGCAAAGCAGTGGATTTAAAAGAAACTTAGGTATTTGGGGAACTGAAAGATGAGACCTCCCCTTCCCCCTTTATGCCACCATCTAAATAGAAGGTAACTGATGTTAATTTGTGGCAAAACAAACCATAAGCAAGTGCAGCAATAGCTAATAACATTTTACAAGTTAGATCTTATAATTGGATTAACGAAAGGATCTCTTTGCAGGACAGTGCTATGACATTCTCCTCTGTAATACAACAAACAGTACAACAAATTTAATACCATATATCAGTGTGCTGGATTTTCAATTCTTCTGCAACCTCAAATAATTTAACATCTCCTTTGACATCCTCATGGTCTATATTCAGTGGATACATTTCATGAGCTGTATTTGTGCATGCAAATCTCAGTAAAGAATTCCTTCCAAATTTTTTCTTTTAAGTCAACAGCAATTTTGTACCAGATTTCACACATACCCTGTAGCAGTTTCAGCTACAGAAAACATCCCATCATGCAAGGATTTTTTTGTATTCTTTTTGCTCTTTTATACTGGTCTAGTACCGTACACATGCAAAATAGTAACAGGTTACCATCTGTGGCATGCTAATCAAACACATAGGATCTGCAGGGTAACCACAGTCCTTAAAAAGATAACCACAGAATTACAGGAAAACATCCCTTTCTGTTACATCAAGTGCAACGCAGTAAAATAAATTGACCGAGTTAAGAGTCTAACCTGGAGGACCTGGAAGGATCAGAGTTCACCAAAGCCCAATGATCGATGTTAGAAGGGTCAGACATCACACAGTACAAAACAAGATTACTAGTTAGAAATAGTACAGATGACAGCATATACACTACACAACCACCCATTTCACCAGCATATTTTGTATTTACAATATAATCCACATGCATGCATAAAACCATACATGAATACACATCAGTATGTATTTTCAGATACAAGTTATTCTGGTGACTAGGCTCGACTAAAACTAATTTGACACTTCATTTAACAGCAAATGTAAAGCTTTACTGAAGAATGTGTTATTGCTTTAACATTACAGCTGAGGCCTGTGGCTGGTTAGTCCTACTCACAATGGGGTTTGGACTATGGAACCATTTCACTGACAGTATTCAACATTGCAGGGCCAGAGGCTTGGCAAATATGCAGGTGAATTGTGAATGACCACCTACTCTTGAGCAAAATTCTGCTTTGGGCATGGAGGCAGTGTGATTAACAGAAGGACTTAACACTGCTAATCGGGTATGAGCCTCAACTATCTGTGAATACAATTCCAGGACTGAAAAGTAGGCTTATACCCTCCTCAAAATGATAAGCAGGATTGAGGTGGATCAACAGGGTTGCAAATGCTATCAGCAAAAATACAGCAGAACTTACACATTTAGAATTTGTTGTCTTTACTGTTAGCATTATTTTTTCTTTGTAAAAATGCCCCAGATGCTAATTTACCTGTGTAAGGTTATTATGGAGAATGGCATGTGATAATATCCTTAGAAAAAATCATTGCGATGTCCTCTTTCTAAAGGTAAGCTGTTTGTCCCTACCATGCTCCTGAATTAATACGTATTTTAGCTCCTGTGCCACTTGCATCTTTCCTGTCAGTGAAATGATTTAAATACATCAACATATCACCATGCAATTTGCAGCTAAAATCTACAGTAAATACACATCAGGTTTATCTCAATGCACTATTTTTTTACATATTTGGTAAATTATTTTAAATACTAACTGTAATACAGTTGTTAAAAATAATGACATGGACATTTCACTGTTACTGTTAAGTACTTATAAACTATATTTCACCGTTAGGTAAGTTTTGCTATGATTTATAAATCTGTCCTACACTTGTTGATTACTGAATTCTGGCTGAGCACCATCCCAGGGTGGAACAAAACATGAACCAATAGATAAGTTCCTCTCAGCATACCCATGATGGTATCTCTCTCTGAAAGTATGGTTACTGCTTGTGTAAGCACAGTTCAATTAAAAGGTAAAGCCACATTCATTGTTTTACATGCCTGCATAAAGCTAGGGTTCAAACATCAGGGGCTGCCACATTCGCTGCCTCACAGCGCTTAGGACAGCACACCAAAAACTAAAATGCATTCCTTTATTGAATTTTCCTGGCAGTTCTTTGCATCCTGAAAGCCATCATAGCAAAACCTAAAGACATCAGTATTATTAAACAGATATACCAAGTCATTTTCAATCTAGACACAGATATTAAAAATCCTCCCAAGAGCCGGCTTGTGCTAGGTGCTGATACCCTAAAATTAGGGTAAGCTTGTGAAAACGACCATGTTCTTACTAATCCTGTTCCACTGCTCTAGCATTAGGGAGGGGAGGGCTGTCTGCTTCATTTTCATTAAATACAAGTTAAAGGAAGAGGCTCTCCTCATTTCCTCTAAATGTGCTGGTGAAGCAAAACAATGGAAATAAGGATTTCTCTGTGCTGTAAAGTTACAATGCTCTCAGTTGGGAATGTAAAGCATCGCTATTACTCTGTGTAAATTTTCCTACAGACACTGCTGGTATAAAAGAAGCATCAAATTTATTTAAGCTGTTTGAATGTGTCCAAAATCAACAGTAGCAGGTGTTAGAAAAATGAATACTGCCACTCGCCCAAGCTGCAAACACAATTATACAGCAGACATGGGAGGACAGCACAATATGCTGCTTTAATAAAAAGATGAAAACCAGTATGTATTGTTTTCAATTGCATTGAGAATAAGTATGTTAAAGTAAGTTTCAGAGCTGGGGACACATTATAAAAGCCTTGTAAATTTGGACCCACACGATCTTCCACCATGGGGAGAACAACACTGTTGTCCTTCCAGTGTCAGTCCTACAACACCATGAAGGAAGAGTCTGAAAGCCAGCTCTGAGCTTTTCTACCTCACATTAGAAGGTATGCCTGAAAAATGACTCAGTATATCTATATTTAGATACTACAAAAATATATACATTCCTTTTCATGCAAAGTTATTATTTTGGAGTTAAGGGGCTAACCTGAGGGACCTGGGAGAAGGGGGTCAAGAGTTCACCAAGGTCATCATTAGAACAAGTGGAAAAACATCAAAATTGTTAGAAATATCAACAAGCTAACATATTCAACTAAACCTTTCTTTTTAGATTTAGCTCAATATTCCTTTACATACAGTATGCAAAACACCAAACTATTATTATTCGTAGCAATAAAAATAAGACATGTGGAATAACAGCAATGCTGTGTTGCCCTGGAAATCGGCTTAATTTTATAATCAGTTAATAAATCCATTCCAAAACCACCCATCAATGTTTGTTTTAGGGGCAACTCAACTGAAGTCAGAGAGCTACATCATGTTTGACTTCATCACTTTTATTAATCTTAGAATATACCCAGAAGTCGACAACAAACAGTAGACGCATACAGCTTCTGGTTTTATTTCTGTCCCTAGAAGGGGGGTAATCTGACAGCCACACAGCTGCTTTTATGACTAACTGCCTTATGTTGAAATGTTACAAAATCAGCATTCCAACAATAGACTGTTATCATTGGAAACAAAAGGCTGGAGTGCTGATTGTACCAGAACCGCAATAATAGTTTGGTTTATCCACATTAGTTCACGCGTAACTGAGCAAAACAAATGCTTCACTTTATACATTGCATGCAACAAAAATGGAAATAAGAGAAAGAGAAAGAGAGAGAACATGGCTGAGCAGAACCTCACTGGTTGTTTCCCCCCTGCCAATGCTCCTAAAATGCACAGAATGAGGCCCACCATTCCCCCGCCTCCCCAGCTGACTAGAGTCAGTAAGCACCTGCTTTGTACAGAGAAGTGTGACCAGGATGAGAAGCTTCATAAAAACACCAATGCAACAGCAGAGCACAGAATCTCCCTCGGTCGTTTTATTATACATCAGGAACTGCTTAGTTGGTTTACTACTTTTTTAGAGTTTGGAGATGTCCTCTGTATAAGAATCTTTTAAAAATGAAAGCCTGTACTCTTACAGACCACTCAGCCATACTCTTATGGAACAATCAGCTGTGACAAATTTTAACTGCTGGACCACTCTACATACAGAAAAATGATCTTTGGAAGGTCTTGGCATCTAGGATGTCTTAGGCCTTTATTTGGGCACTCTTGAATTCCAATGCCCAAGTCCAGCATCCCATCATCTTCTCCCTTCACTCCTCCTCCCACCTGCCCTAGCTACGTCTCTGAGCACAGCGAGCAGAGCTGGGATTACTTGTCCCGTATTCCAACCTGCCAGTCAGCAACTAGGCAGAAGAGGACAAGTCCACACAGACAGTGGAAAGCGAGTTAGGACTACCAGCTTGCTGCAGGGATGCTCCACTGGCTGGTTAGAGCTCCTGGGGCACAGCAAGGAGTAAGTTCTTCCAGGAGAAAGGGGGAGGGCAGGCACATCTCCTTCCACTATCCAAACAGGAAACCAGGAAGAAGTTGTGATTGGCTGTGAATTATTAACCCACTGGGTTGTTCCACACCAGAAGCAGGTTTAGGATAAAACACAATTCAAATATTTTTACTAGGACTAAAAGAGAACCTCATAATACTATCAAACAGCACCTCAGTTTTGAGGTGTTACAAACTGAAAGCAAATACTGTTTATATTGACTCAGTTAAATGCACAGTTAGGATAGATGAGTTCACTGCCTACTCTGCACAAGTAAAAAGCTCATACTGCCATTGAGAATAATAAAATATAACTCAATTCCAGTTCTAGTGAAAGTACTTTGATAGAATTCCATTCTAATAAATGTTTCCCAGTGAGATTGCCTCCTCCTGTATCAGAAGTAAGCACAAAGAAAAAGACAATCTTAAAATCTTTCTAAGTGGGTACTGCAAAACTGAACTCTCCCATGATACCTAAAAATGAACACTATATGTGTAGCAGCTATTTTAGAAAGGCACTAACTCAAAACTAACTTTCCACAAACAAGCCTTTGAGTAGCAGAAAAATCTGAAGTCAGGGATTGAGGGCAATAAATAAAAGTATTACTTCTCCATTAATATGCAAATTAAAAACCTCTGTAACTAACCAATAGCTTGGTATTCTCCTTGAAGGAGAATATCAAGCATGGTGAGATGAGTCTTCCTAGCGGGAAAGAACTTCTGGACTCGAGATACAGCAACAAGCTTGAGCCAGAGCTCTGACAGGTTCATTAGATTCTTCAAGAACAGTATCTAAATGCAGATAAACGTTCTATGATACAAGATATAAATCAAAGTCTAATACATGCCAGGGATTTGCTCAGCAATGTTAACTCAGTATAGTATTTATTTCATTCCCAGAATTAGTTGGTGCAGGACCAAAATGCAGACACGGAATGGAAAGATGAACACGGCATGATGGTGCACTGAGTCCACGGGAGCCACATGACACAATGGAGAATGACTTATGTTACATGACACGAAGATGAAGAGGCAGCTATCCAATTGGATCATGCTGTGATGCTAGCGTGAATTTGATTTTCATGACTCTTAAAATGACGGGGTTTGTTACTTTTGGGGGTTTTTTGCGCGCGACGACGTTTGCCGATCACGTGACAATACCGCAAAGGCAGCAGGCGTTCAAAGGTCGGGACCGTGCTCGCTAGGTGATTACTGTGCCAGCATGCGGAGAACCTCCCGTTCAGTAACGCATTCGATTTTTGCTGCCAGGTATCAGAAATTAATACAAACCGAGGCTGGGTTATTTTTAGATACTGTTACTTTTGGCAACAAAATCCTCTGGTTGCCCACAAACATTCAGACCTACGCCACGAGGCTTGAACTTATCCATCCAAATGAATTGAGAAAGTTTAAGGGCTGATAACCCATCAGCAAAATATCAAAGTATCGGCAGATGTTGATGGGTATGGATCACGCTCTTACCTGGCCTTCCTGGAACACCTGGTGGGCCAGGGCTACCTTTAGGACCTTCCAGAGGTGGCCCTGGTAATCCTGGTGGACCTGGTGGACCCTGTAGACCAGGGAATCCCTGGAAACCTGGTTCTCCCTTTAGACCTGGAAGTCCAGGTGGCCCTGGTGGGCCAGGTAACCCCAGTTCTCCTTTTTGCCCTGTAAAACCAAACAGCCATGTTTAGGAATACTGTTACAAATCGACATGCAGAAAAGGCCAAATGTCAACTTGTAGTCATTTCCCTCTCTCACAGAAGGTGCAGGTCTGGCCACAACTCACCTCATTGCATAGTCAGACATTGGTCTAACATTCAGAAAAGAGTTTGGGCTGATAATTCTTGCGGGACAAAGTGCTACTACTTCTGATATTTTAAAAGGTCCTACTAAGTCTCACTTTACTACCCAGTGATGCTGTAATCGGTAAACATCCTCTGAGTTTGTAAGCCTACAAGCAATGCTTTCTGTGAAGAAATCAGTCAATAGCCAAGACTTCATCATTTTTTGGAGACACTACTGAAAGTTAAAATACACTTGCAAAATTTTCAAATAAGCTTGAGGAATTTGGAAACTTTAATGCTCCTGGACAGTAACGTAACTTAGGTTGTGAAGTGGCTTTGGAAAATATAACAAGCCGCTATATTTTCAAAGCAGCTTCATTTGTCATCTGTTGCACAGGTGCTTTATTTCCTGGGACAAATCAGCAAAGTTCTGCAAAATGCAGTACACTGTTACCCTGTGTAGGTTTATTCTGTCTGCGTAGTGGCTAATTTACAAAATTCAGTAGTCAGTAATGACTGTTTTTATTACCGTGGTTAATAGAAAATGGTCTGCTGAGGAAAAAAATAGTTATTTTAGTTGTTGCTATGGCATTCATTTGCTGTAGAACATACTACATACTCTTCTTTTTTTTTTGGTGTGTAGATATATTTTACATTGAATCTTTTTAACAAAAAACAACAGAGAAACTTTACCTGACAATCCTGGGAGTCCTGGAGGTCCTGGGCGCCCAAAACCTGGTAGACCTGAGAAGAAACCGATTCAGTTCAAAACAAATGTTTAGATTTCAAGTCTCCAGGAATAGGAAAGTGCAGCTCGATTCCTTGAGACTGACAGGATTCTCATTCATTCACCAGTCTACAGCACAGCTAGAGACTTTGCTACAAAATGCATTTGTAACTTTCATAAGTATTTCCACTCATTCACAAAATGATCTTTCAGATTTTGGGAGTTAATAGATTTACATTTTCTGTTGTGGTTCTACCTTTAAGACAGACATGACAGTGTTTATCTGTTCTGTAACTGAGTTGAAGCAATACAGCTACCAGAGAATACAGGAACAGGGACTGGTGTTGAAGACAGGTAATAAAAATCTAAGAGCTGATGGAATACTTGTTCTGTGCTTCATTGGCAGCTTGACAGAACCCCTTCTGAATCACCCAGCAGCTAGGAACCACAGGAGCAGATTTGAAGGTGTATGGGCAGTTACAGGAAAAATAAGAGTAGAAAAAGCAGCACATCACAGTGCAAAGAGGAGAAAACAAACAGAAAGGATACCTAACCTGGTTCGCCCTTCTGACCAGCTGGTCCAGGGATACCATCTCGACCAGGCTGTCCCTTCTCCCCTGAGGGACCAGGAGGGCCAGGACGACCAATATCACCTGAAAGGGGAATAAAACACAGTAGCACAGTAATGCTTAACCTGTAATAAAAAAAAGCTACTCCCACCCTCAACTGAATCTGAAGGTGTGACAGTGTAGTTACAAATTCACAAGGGTGTAATCTTAAAATTAAAACCTTTTTCTCTCTTCCTCCTGACAACTTAGAGAAGGCTTTTAGGCCTGTGCCCTTTTAAAGCAGCTAGTGTTTGCTAAAAATAATACAATGCTTCCCTTTAGGATAAATTAGAATTTTGCTCCTGTAAAACCAAGTTAGACCACTGGAGTACTTAATGTAAATGAAAGTGGTAAAAACTGAAACAGTTAACTTCTTGTTTCAGTAGTTAACAACATGACTATGACAGCAGACACAAGCCATCAAGAGAATGTTAAAGCTTTCTTTTTGGTTTAATTGCAGTGAACTAAGTGTGTGCAATGGTGTTTGAGCATCCATCTAAGTAGAGATGCATTTTCATGATGTTAAAAAAGATATGGAGAACGGAAGTGGCTTCATGTGTTACGTTTTCCACAAAAGCAGCTGACCTTTGCTGTCCATGCTCACCTACTGGTCCGGGTGGTCCTGGCAGGCCCGGATTACCTGGAGGCCCCTCAATACCTTTTGGTCCTGGAATTCCTGGCGTTCCTGTAAAGTACAGGCATTGCAATCAAATTCAGCAGATCTTGAAATGCTGTAATCTGAAATGCCCTGCGTAACAAATGAGCTAATTCTATCAAGATACTGTATTTACACTGATTTTGCAGGTTTACAAAGGAGATGAATTATAAAGCAAAGAACGTACAGAAACAAAACACATTAGTACAACTATCCTTACTGCTAATCCCAAGAGTCTGTCTTAATTGTTGAGTGCCTGTGGCCAAGGACACAGTGAGTCTTGCAGTCTGATGGGAATTACCATTTTAGAGACAGGTATTTCTGCTTGACAACAGATTGAAAGCATTATGAACTGCAGTTGCATAGTCCTTACCCAATCCTCTTTTCCTTGCCTGAAAAATAGGATCTTAATAAACACGGGTGTTAGAATTTCTAGCAGATTCTCACCCCTGTAACATGAACTGAGTGAGAGGTAGGAAAAACAGTCTGTTGCAGTATGTTTGTTCTGAACAGCACCTGAGCCTGATCAAGGTACTTACTGTCTCAATACACTGTTTTGACTGTTCAGTCTTTCAGGAACAACTTGAACCAGAGGTTAAAATCTGTCAGGTTCACAGCCAGTTCATGTTCTCTTCTAAGCTTCCTGCTACCATGACTACACTGTTAAAAATTCCCTAACTTCCTACATTTAAGCAGCTCAAGTATGTTTGTAGAACCACCTTTATTGCTGCAAATGCAGCATAGGTAAAAAACCTTGTTTCTTTAAATTGAGAACGCAACAACTGACATACACCCATAAACAATCTCTATTAATATTTTTTAGAGAAGAGTGCAAAACCTAAGTTCATTACATTTCAGAAAGAGATTTCTCTTTAGAACATATTTTTAGACAATAAGCGTTGTTAAAAAAACCCAGCAGCTAGGAACCACAGGAGCAGCAGTCTTCCTCATGACACTTTTTTATTGATTCCTTAAGGAAAAATATGGAGCCAAACACAGGTATTTTGTGGATCAGAGGAAGTGAAAGTCTGGTTTCTGTAGGGAGTGGAAAGCATTAGCTAATGCAACTGCTACATCCCCTCAGAGCAGATGAATAATTTCAGAAGGCACTCTATGTGATGCATTCACACACGTACTCTCACGTGTGCTTACAATTCCAACAGCACAAAGCAGCAGCAAATTATAGAAACTTTGAAAGAAGCTGCACCCCTCCACCAACTGCCCACCCCATTTAGATGTACAGACCAATATAAGAGGGAAAAATCCTGTTTATAATTACCTGGGAATCCAGGAAGGCCTGGTTCTCCTTTTGCACCTGGACTGCCTGGAAATCCAGGCAAACCAGGATTTCCAGCTATACCTTTACTGCCTGGACTACCTGGGTATCCAGGCAAACCAAGATCACCCTAGAAAACATTAAGCAGAAATAAGAACCCAGCAATTGCAAAGATTTTAACAGTTTCTCCCTACAATTTTGTATATCTTTTCCTCAGAACTGGCCTACATTAAAGCAAAAATGTTCTCTGTCCTTCTAGAAGAGACAGATTTTTACCCCATGATAATGCAGAAGAAAAAAACAAATCTGTGGAGCTTTAATCAGGCAATGTTTTTTCTAAATTAATTGCTGCTCAACACCAGTTGCAAGGCACCAGGTGAAGGCTGTAGGTCTTTTTGTCACTGTTGTGGATGTCAGAAAGGATGCTAGTGGTGAATGTTTCACATAGACTTAAAAATTTTAAGCAGCAGTAATCATGATATATCAGCTCCTTAGTAATTCATTCTTAAATGTATATTGTCTTTTTTTTTTTAATTTTAGAATTAACTACATAATTAGAAATGTGAAGAATTATATTAATTGTGTGAGTCCCTACCAACTACCAAAACATGAGTGTGTATCACAGTGCAGACTAGGACACTAACTGAACCAACTTGAAAGGTCTGGTAAACAATCTTCAGATCTAGTTTTCCTCATGGAATTTTCTCTTGAAGGATACTGTAAATGTACCTTTGGTCCAGGGAGACCAGGAATACCGATGCTTGAAAGACCAGGGTCACCTTTCTCCCCTTTCAATCCAGGAAAACCTGCAGGCCCAGGCTGCCCTGGACGTCCTGCTATTCCTTGGCTGCCTTTAATCCCTGGGGGACCTGCCCAAAAGATTAAAACACAAGTTTTATAAATATAACTAAAACTTCTCCAGTGGTTTAGAGAAATCACTCAAGTTACAGCAACTGAACTAGAAAGGACTAGCAAATTGACTGCCTAACTTTGAATACCTAATGTGTTTTTATTTTTAAAAAAAACCTAAACCAGTTATCTAAAAATCTCTCATGGCTTTTTGCATGACATTCTAAGCTTTCTTTTTTTTAGTATTAAATTACACAAATCCAAATATCTCATTGTAGTATCTTGGCACTATTTAATACTAGAATCCTCAGAAACTGGAGTTTTTGTTTCAGCAATCTTTCTAAACAACAACATTCACTTTCTCCTTCCCCTTTTGCTTGTATCTAATGTCTGTCTCCTGACAGGTGGGTTTATAGAATCACCTTTTTTCTCAACTTTCACTGAGTGGAATCTGAGAAACCAGAAAAGTATAAAAGTTACAAAATGTAGATCATTCTGCTTCTATATCCATAAGCACTTAAAATGCTTATGTATTTACAATATATTTGCTATTTGTATTTTCTGTTTTAATGGGTATTTCCAATGTCTTATGTACTATTTCAGCAAATATGTATGTGGGGCTTTATGTATCTCTCATCTGCATTGCCATTTAAAAATATTATAAGATACTGCACACAAGCAGATTCACCTTTGCATTATAAAAAAGGAAAACACTGGCGAAAATGAAGTGAAGTATGAGCACAGAAACTAACCTGGAAGGCCCATCTCTCCCATGGCACCTTTTAACCCTGGAGGTCCTGTTGGTCCTGGCTGTCCAGGAAGCCCCGTGTCTCCCTTGACGCCTACGGAAGTTGTGATTTTAGTTAATTAATGGCAATAATTAAAAGTTTCCAATATTCGTATGTTCTCATATGAATATGTTTGCCAGCTAATTACAAAGGCAATGGATTTGGGGTTGCTTTAGGCCTCATACTGCTCCTATATGCTTTTTCACACCCATTTGTAGTGAAATATTAAATATCCTCAGTTTGTTCCAATTTGATCAGGGCAACTACTTCTTTGCTTTGAAGATTAGTCTAATGAAATGGGTCAAAATCTCAGTCCATGATTTAGTAACCATCTGAAACAATTCAGTACTGGTGTGACTTGGTCTCTCATGAGTTGTTCTGCAGAATTAACACATTATCTCTTTCTCATCTGCAATAGGTATTTGGGAACTTCTATTACGGAATTAAATGCAACCCACAACACTCAAACTAGTTTCAGTCCTGGATCATTAAAAAAATTCCCCAAGCCCAACAAGGTATTTAAAGCAAGAACTACATTAGACATAGTGAGCAAAGATTCAAGATTTCAGATAAACTGTTATAGCTGTAGGAGGAAGCAGTGCAAAATAGAATTAGTTTTCTTGATCCTTGCAGTTCTTCAAAGCAAAGCTCTTTCTTGCAAAGACAGCCTTTGCAATACATTCATTTGGCCATTTGCAAAGTATAACATCCAACAATATAAGGAATAACCACATGAAACATAGAACTCCTGTTGGCAGGTCCTGCAGTCATGTTGCTTGCTCAAGCAGCAAGAGCTTTTCCAGTCATCCTAAGAGCTATCCTAATGTTCAGTGGGATCAGCTTAGAAGTCTTGGGGTCTGGTAGAAGGCAAGACCCCAAAGCATGCTGTTTGGAGAATGATTTTAAATGTCCCAAAACTGTGCTGCCACTTTAAGTGTAAATCCCTAGGCTTTTCTTAGCTATACTTGGATTACAAACCCAATCCCTTGTCATAAAAACACATGCTTTTTTTTTTTTTTTTTTGACAGATAGAAACTGTCCATCTGAGGCCTTGTTTACTTACCTGGCAACCCTGGCACGCCTGGGGGGCCACTAAATCCTGGTGGGCCTGGGTCACCTGGGATACCTTGATAGCCTTTCTGTCCTGATAAACCAGGAATACCTCAAAGGAAAAAGATACATTTTATTATTATTACTACTACCACATGTTTTCTTTTACCTTAAGAGATCAGATGTAGCTATAAGTGAATAAAAATACAAATAGGGATTTTATTTCAGTAAATGTAATTCCCTCTAGTGTAGCAAAGACAAATATCATAGAACACAAAAAATTGCTTCTGAGAAGTTTAAAATTATTACAGAACAGGAAGAATATAAGTAAGCAGAGGAAAAAGTAACTTTATGACTAATGCCAATATACCTCATTCAGAGGGGACTGTCTTTTTGGATGAGCAGACTCCATGTTAACCTCTTTCATATTCAACCAGATTGTTTATGTACATGTTTAATTACATTGCTACACTAGAAGCACTTTGGAACTGATATATTATAAGAAGTAATGCAGGTATTTTAGCAGATTTTTACAAATTCTGTGTGGTTATTATCCCATGCAGTAACTTTGTGCATAGTTAAATCTGCCCTCTACAATTCTTATTAGGGGGAAAAAAAGGGAATAGAGAAAAAAAAAAAGTCAGTGTCTTAGGATCCCACCTTACAATATATAAATTAGCACAATAATGGCTAGGCCAACCTTAAAAGAAAAGTACTCTTGTTGTCTCTAGGGCAGAATATTTTTATTCTTCTCAACACTAAATTAGAGTTCAAAGGAGTATCAGAACCCTTGGTGCGGGAGGAGGGGGAAGCCAGCAAGTGAGAGAGAAAACAGACTGGAGTGAATTGAGAAAACCTTCCAGGCTGCCAGCTGCCCAAACAGAAACACTCAGAGCTGAAGTTTAGCTCAGGGAGGGTAAGCTTACAGAGATACTCAACAGGAGAATCTGGAGGTGATGTGTGAGCAGATGACCTATACAATTCCATCCTAGAAAACAAAGGCCCAAGGGCCTTTGAGACAGCAGGAATACAGCCAGTACAGCAGCCACAACAACTATCTCTCATCATGCTTAGGAATAACACCTAGAGGACTGAATCGTAATCCAGCTGAAAGCACCTTAGTGCTATTACAGTATCACCATATGCCAAATGATAGTAACAGTTAATGAGCAAGGACATGGCAAACTAACCATAGTAACTTGGTTATAGAACCCCTTAAAAAACAAAGCCTAAAATAAGAGAACCTTGAGTCACCTCTGTATTCTGAGTTGCTTTTTTTTTTTCCCCTCTAAGAAAGAATGAACTGTAATGGATTCAGTCAGAGGTCACTTATTTGTAGAGGACAAACCACCTCCCCAGACCCACATGCAAAGCTCTGTACCTGGAACACCTGGTTCTCCTTTTTCTCCTTTTGCTCCTAGCTGTTTTGGATCAACTTTTCCAGGTGGACCTGGCAGGCCTGCTTCGCCTTTGATGCCTTTCTGTCCTACTGGTCCAGGAGGCCCTGGCGGGCCAGGTAATCCATTAATACCTACAGTAGGGACAGATGACAAAAGGGAAAAAAAAAATATAAATATTAAGGTAAGCTAATATATTTGTAATGCTTTTTCTTGTATAGGGAGTCCCTGGTTTCCTCATGAAGTTGGAATTCACTAAATGATCAGTCACATTATGCAAGGTTCTCCACAGCATCTTAAGCCCTGGAACAAAGCTGAGTGAGCGGACGGTGTGGGGATGTCTATGCTACAGTCTGTCAGCTCTGGCCAGCCCAGTTCAGCTCAGTAGGAGCCACACCAAGAGAGCTCTTAGAGCCCCCACTGCACTGTGCCACCAGCATAGAGGAGTTGCAACAGCTACAGCAGCTTTGGATTCAGAGCCTCCCTGTTCTGGGGAGATGAGTGGGTTTATCTTCTATCAAACTATTTTAAAATTTGCCTCCAAAAAGGAAACTGGGAAAAATGCAGATAGAATAGTTTCTCTGTGATACATATAGACCTGATTCTGGATGATTCCATAACTCAAAGCTACTGATTTTCTTCTTTCTGTTGCTTAGCACAGACTTTACAAGATACTTCAGAAATATTGCCCTACTGCAATACCATCAATCCAAAGATAATGTTATTAAAATAGCTAACATTTCATAACATCAATTAAAAGAAAAGAGTGACTGAACACTATGGCTTAAAACTGCAAAGCAATTCTGAACACAGCACAGTCAAAAGAAGATAACCTAAACAGATCCCAGCAATGAAGATCTAGATGTTAGTATTATAAAGCCTCTTTCCACACAGGAGATGGAAAACAGCATTCTACACTCTCTTCAGGGGCGAATAAAACAAACATTACCTTTCAAGCCAGGCAGGCCATTTCTTCCAGGAGTTCCTGGAGGCCCTGGAGGACCAGGAGCTCCCATGACACCCATCTCTCCTTTGGCACCTAAACACATTGGAATGCTATTATCATTCTGAACAAAAACTAAACAAAAAAATAAAAATTTAAAAACCCTATTTATTTTTTTTAAGTATGAGATTTCATGTTTACATGTAGCCAACTTTAAATGGCTAGGATAAACACCAAAAGCCCGCGCATAAAGAGCATCCACCTGTAACGACAGTTTGTTCTTTGTCCACAGGTACAAATTGTGAACTTACCTGGAAATCCAGGTATTCCATCCCGGCCAGGTGGTCCAGGTGAACCCTGAGGCCCTGGGAGGCCAGGGGGTCCTGGATATCCTGGGGATCCTTGGTCACCTGGAGGACCAGGGACGTCGAAGCCTGGAGGACCTGGATCCCCTTTCTCCCCCGGAATGCCCTGCAACCCTAGAAAATGTTATTAAGACACAATCTTTTAGCAAAAGTAAGGTAAGGCTGAGATCTGTGTGTCTCTGGGTGTAGTACTGTAGGAATAGCTAAGTTTTATCTGCAGTCCATTTCTAGCACTGCTGAAAACTCTGCAATTCTTCTAAAGCCATTTGTTTTTAAATGACTTCCAAGCATTAAAAGGCCATATTCTCCTGAAGAGAAGCAGTACTAACATTTTACCAAACTGTAGCAAATGCAATTTAAAAAAAAAAACTCAAAAGGAAAACAACGCTCTTCAACAATCCTTTAAATCTGATTAATAAAACAAAAAGCCAAGACTGATTAGACAGGTTTGTATTTTACTATCAAGTATTGAGATTCTTACAAGTATATTTCCTTTAATGATTCCAATGTACTACATTCTAAGATAACATCAGTTCAATATTTCTGAAGAACAGCAGAATTCTGCATTGCATTACATGTCCCTGAATGATAAATATGAATTGGCAAAATACGCTTAAGACTGTTTAACGCTAACGATACTGAGCTCGAGGCACTGCTGAAGCAAGCAGGCAGCTTGTTTCCCTTCAGTGCACTGTATCAGTGAAGATGCTCACTCTGGAAATGTAGTTGACAAAAAAGGCTTACTCTCAAATCTGAAGTAAAGAAAAGGCTTTGGTAAAGAAACCACAGTACCTGGGGAACCTGAGGTTCAAAAGCCAACGAGTTAGAGCTCATCAGGAAGTTGAGACAGGTAGCAGTAAGGAGTTGTAATAGTCGTTAAGTTAGGAAACAAAATAAAGCACACACAGATTAGAACAAAGAAAAAAATCTACCCTAAAGTTACCGAAAACAGATCTAAGTACAACGAATACAACACCAATGCAGTTAAGAGAAACCAGACTGCAGGGAAGCTTGGAGGTCTCTTTCGAAATGCAATTACCACTGTATGCAGAAACAAGAAACTCACAGGTATTTTCAATCATTGATGATATGTTTTCAAAATATAATTCTTCCCTCCCCCTCTCTCCTTGTCTTATATTCTCTTCACAACTGGGGAATCAGCCTTTGCTGAACTGTTTCTTACACAAAACTCTCGTTACCAGTGACCAGTTTGGACGCCTTCAGAGTACACCCACCAATCAGCTTCTCATTAATCTGCATCACATTCTGATAAATCCCTTCAAATAGGGATTTGCAAAAGATGCTGCTTCTTTGTAGCACAAAACCCCCTCTAAATACCTTTTCCCCCATTCTTTTAGTTCTATTATGCATATGTACATTGTTACACCTACAGAGAGTGGGTTGCACGTTACGTGCCACAGCAGAGTCCACTGAGATTAGGACCCCACCATCAAAACCTCATCAATAACTACAAGGCAGTATTTCTCTGTGACTCTATAACCCTGACCCCTGCTCTTGACTGCAGGAACAAGTTTAGGAGTGATGTCACCATGTGTTCTTCACACACTAAGAAGGCAAATCAAGTTTTCTTGACAGCACAGGCTGTAGACTTCCATTTATTTAATGACAAGCATGCTCCCCTTTGGCAGCAGTGCACCACTTCATTAAACTGTGGTGTCATGTGCCTGGAACTGCTTCTTTTGCAGAGAAAAAGCAGTACCAGAGGTTGGATAGGGACTGCACATGCTCTGTGTTTAAGGGATCTCAATCAGCAAGTGGAGGGGAAATGATAAAAAAGAAAAAAAAAGACAAAATAATATATAATCCAGTAATAGGACAAACTCTTTATCTAGAATGGTAAAGATAAATGGCAACTCTATCATAAATAGAACAACACAGATAACACAATAAATTCTAAAGTAATTTGT
Organism: Actenoides lindsayi; assembly: GCA_025331215.1. NCBI lineage: Eukaryota > Metazoa > Chordata > Aves > Coraciiformes > Alcedinidae > Actenoides > Actenoides lindsayi. The sequence goes on along the minus strand of WTSP01013258.1, from coordinate 120,394 downwards.
TACATATTCAAAAAAAAGAAGAATGTTGAGTTCCTGCAGTGGTGCATAGAAAATAAATTCTGAACAGGGAAATCCTTTCAAGAATTTTTCAAATTACCTGAAAAAACAGAGCCCCAGCAGCTTTACCCTAATGTTGCATAAAGGAACAGAACCAAAACAGCTTAGTAAAACAAACAGGGGATGGGAGATGGGAATGTAAGGCATTCTGCACAAAACAGAGAAATAGCAGTGCCAAGGGAAATAACAAGGACTTCTCAAGCGGGACCTTCAACCATGCACTAGATTTCAGAGCCATCATGCTGTTAGTAACCACAGTGATTAGTCAGTACAGACATCAAGAGCAAAACCAAGCATTTCAAATCCACCACTAGTAATTACTGTGCATTTGCCAAAACTGCTTTTTTGTGGAATAAACCAGTGATCACATGAAATCAAATTCTGGCTAACACCAGAGAAACATTACAACAGGACAAAAAGAACATGGATTGGGTGAAACATTCAAACCCATACTAGTACATCCCAACCCCCTGCCCCAAATACAATCTGCGTCACCTCCCGTTTCAGTTCAGCCTCAAGCGCACCCGTAGGTTCAGGATGGTATAGGAAGCACACCAAGCCAGGCAGAGGACTCGCCTGCTGGCTCAGGGAACTTGTGTGCACATTTTTCAGATCCCTTCTGTCCCTAACCTCTTAACACTGGACACATTTAAGTCTCACTGGTGCAGCAACCACACCTTCCTTTCCCCACTGGGAAACTTGTGGAAAAATGTACTCAAACACGACCCACACTTTATGTATGTCAGCAGAACTCAAGACTCCAGGACCCGACTTACTCACATGCTTGCCTAGCTTTAAGTTAAGCATTCTGATAAATCTCAGCTTGCAGTTCATAAAGATCTGAATATGATCAACCAGTCTGTGACCCATGGTCTTACAGCTGGCCATGAATTTTTCAGCATGCATTGAAAACAATGCCAATCCCAGTGCTGTCATACGAACACAATCAAAAAGTGCAGCTCACAAACATGCAACACAAACAGCCATACAGGCGTGGCAAGAACCAGATGGATTCTGAAGTGTTTCAGCAGCAGGCATGCTCAAGTCCACAGAGAACGTTCTCCCTGTGGTGACTGCCACATGTTTGCAACATCAGGAGCTGCTGCACAGCAAGCTCATTCACTGAATGAAGGGGAAAAGGGATTTCCCCAAATAAACTTTGTGAATGGAATGATGTGGATGCAAGCACATGTACCCTTTGTGGACAGAGATGGAACAAGTTTGTATCTTCATCAGTCACCGTTCATTTTAGACAAAAGACAATCCAGCTCCCTTCAGAGACATATTCCTAATTATCACTATTCTTAGATTCCACTTTGTTCATCTTCTTTAAACCTATCAGGATTCCTAAATCTTGTTGGTTTTGCAGAAAAAAAGGTGAGAGAATTGGGGACTCAAAGGCTTCTGTAAGGGGAATTCTAAAGCTCTTTTCCAGGTGTGCTTATGACAAGATGAATGTGTATGGCCTCTTTTACTGAGAGGTTTTTGTTAAAACAGTATCATGTCACTGCTTGGAGAAGATTTTCTCCTCTATAAAATAACGAACCAACTGGTTTGGAATTCTCATGCTTTCTTCCTTTCCATATTAACTGAGTTAACTTGTGCTTCATCTTCCATTGCCTAGCTATGTCAAAGAAAACCTGAATTACTCCCTTGATTTTGCAGTAACCATGTAAGCAGAGGCAGTACAAACAGCATTGTATAGGAGATTGAGTTTGTCCGCTTTTTTCCCAAACAAGAAATTAATTTTCTAGATAATAATAATAATATAAAAAAGTTATTTAAAAGTACCTCTTACTAAGTGAATTTGGAATAGTTTGGTCAGCTGGAAAATGGCTTTGGAATTTAAGAACCATCCTTCTAATCAAATGCAATGTAGTGACAGCACAGTACAGGCAGCTAAAGGCAGCCTTCCTCCTCTTCTGTATCCCCAAAACCTTTGCACTGACATTGTGCTCCCTTCTGTCTTGTCCTGAAGTGTGTTGTGAAAAACCCCTTCACAGAGATAGTTGTTGCTATTGCACAACGCTTTCTAGAATTTCTGCTGAGGCTCCAAGTCTTCTCCACAGTGGGCTTTTACACTCTTGAGACCTCTCCAAGTGGTGCAAAAGGCAGGGCCAAATGCAATTCCACTTCTGATATCAGTAAAAAACACAACATACCAAGTTTTGCCCACTTGATTGGCAAAACAGTCAAGGTAATAGAAATTAAGTCTCTATTTTTCCTTGCCTATCTGTTCAGTGGGACCTTCAGTGTCCTGCGTACCTGCCTGGTGTATGCAACAAATAACCTAAGAGTACAGTTCATGCAAGTTTTACCTGGGGGGCCAACAGGACCCGGAGGTCCTGGAGATCCAGGTGGACCTTGACTACCAATGCCAGGGATGCCTGGTGGGCCTGGGAGTCCTGGTGGTCCACTTGGTCCGGGGTCACCTAAGAGAACACTCTTGTTTAGTTAAAGAGTGAATGCAGTTCAGAGATACTTGTTTTCAGAAGCATAGTGCCTGCACATTGTACTTAAAATCTTGTCCTTGCAGGCAAACAAACATGGATCTGACACAGGAAAAAAACACACTTCAGAAGCTGTTTCTGAAAGCCAGAGATTTGTCCTTGCTCTGCGTGGAATGCTCGCAGTTTACATTTCTAGGCTACACAGACATGTTATTGCATTGTAATCCACATCAGATTCAACAGATGCTCTCTAGCAAACCAAGCACGCTCTGCAGTTCAATAGAGACAATGACTAGCAGCAGGAATTCATGAATTGCTAACCCACTGCATGTTGAAGCAGACTGGATCTAAATGACAATTATTCTATTCAAAGTTTTACCCCCACGTTAACATGATTTGTCTTTAGAATACAGACTTTCAGATGCTGACCCAGAGACTGGTATTTACTCCCTTAGCAAGGGTCTTGTCTTTTCAGAACACAATCTTCCATTTACATAGCTCTGTCTGATTTGGAAAAATGGACCCTGAAGCAATAGCTCTGAAGTCACCACTGCTTGTATTTAACTGCCACGTGACTCCCAGCAGGTCTACATTTTTAAAAGTTCAATAGGGAATAGAAAAGTAGAGAGTTCTCCATACCTTTGGGCCCTGGAGTTCCATCAAAACCTGCCCGTCCTGGGAGACCAGGGTTTCCTGGGAAGCCAGGATCACCTTTAGGTCCCTGAACTCCTTTGGTGCCTGGTGGCCCTGGGGGTCCAGGTGGTCCTGGAACTCCAAATCCACGATCCCCCTGTAACAAATTAACACATTTTTTAAAAGTGTTTTTTTCTAAGTAGCAAAGAGAAAATGGCCACCATCTTACAGTTCAAATTCTTTTCCCAACCCCTCACTCAAACTTCATGTAGAGAATGTGAGTTTCCTGCCATCAAAAGCCAACAACAGAAGGTGAAATCCTCCCCACCAACTTCGTTGGATAGAGAAGAACCTCTAAGAGACTGAAGTTTAATATAAAACATGCAAACACAGACCTTCTGTCCTGGGAAACCAGGCGGTCCAGGAGGTCCATCTAGACCAGGGCGACCTGGAGTTCCTGGAGCTCCTGGGGGGCCTGGAGTCCCTGGGAAACCTACACATGACAGGGAGGTTAGGGCAGCAGAGGAGAGGACATCAGAGAGCATCAGAACAACTCTTTCAGAAATGCTAAGGGCCCATGAAAAGTAATCTCTGAAAAGAGGTTCTGTGCTAGCTCAAGCGTACTTGAAGGGTACCCATTTTGCTGAGATAACTTTTGATACAGTCTTTGCCACAGAGGATCTCTGGGACTCCTCTCAGAGGGTGTTCCCCATGCCATGTGCTCTAACAAAAATTACAAACAGTTCACATCAAAAGCATTAACATTGTGAGGTGGCATTTGGAGATCATTGATCAGTTTGAGCTCAAATATTAATCATTTCCCAAAGTTCTACCCATTTACTTTTGTGTCCTTGGTTTACTTAAGAAAGTAAGCTGCTGTAAAGGAGCAGTACTGTTAACAGAGAATACTTCTGAAACTATTATAAAGATGTATAAATTCAGGAGAAACATCTTTTTAAAGGATTCTGGAGATAGAAATCAACTTACTAAGAAAAAGGAAACCAACCCTCTATGTCCCCTCTTCCAGTGAGTTCAATACAGTAACATGGCAGTAAACATACCTTTTGGGCCAGGTGGACCTGGAAGTCCAATGCCAGGAATACCTGGCTCCCCCTTTGCACCTGGGATGCCTGATAGGCCACGCTGGCCTGGCTGACCGGGATCTCCTGTAAAAAGAAGAAAATTAATGTAGTTATCAAGAATAACTATGTCAAAATAAAAAGCTCTTGGAATTCCCTGGATATTTAGTTGCTGCTTTACCTGGAAGACCTGGGTCACCATTTCTTCCTGGAGGACCAGGGGGGCCAGGAACTCCTGGCTCTGTAATAGTCTGGCCAGGGTCACCTTTTGGACCTAAAACCAAAAAAAATAGAAATAAGTATCACTTAGCAGGAATTCCTTTACTGTTTTTCTTTGAACAGAAAAAGGTGCTAGCCACATCCCAGGCTTACAAAGAATTTAAACACCAGCAACACTTTACCCAATAGGTTATCTGCCCCTGGAGCCCATAGAGCACTTTTAGGCTTAGAAGCATTGTTTAATTTTAAGACAGTTTTCTTGAAATGTTGTTTTTTTCTAGCTTCCTCCTAGGTACCCTCATGTGAAGAGTACTTTTAGCTGACACCAGCACAACTTGGTCAGGATCTGTGTAGTTAACAAGAAAGTAACAAAAGCAAAACTTGTTCAAAGCAAACCCTTGTTTTCAAAACCTGTTGTAGCTGCAGCATTATTAAGCCTGAGCCAGATGGTAGTTACAGTGCATTCCCACTATAGTCAGCTGAGAAGAAGAAGCTTCTCTAGAGCAGAAGAGTGAGTCCTGTGCACAAATAGCACAAATTCTGCTCACTTTGCAGTTCTGTGATGACCTTCAGTAAGGAAGCTTATAAATGCTGGGTCTTACGATGCCTTTGGGAAAAGCTTTAAAACAGCATTATGTTCTGAGAACTATCCGGAGCAAAAGGACAAAACTTGACTTTACAGCTTTTGTTCCATAGCACACAGAGACCAACTCACCAGGAACTCCAGGAGGCCCTGGACGGCCTGATACACCTTGGATGCCCTTTTCACCAGGTAACCCTTGTGGACCAAAACCAGGAGGTCCAGGAAGTCCTTTGTCTCCAGGAAGACCCGGTATTCCTGGATCACCTGGAATACCCATTTCTCCTTTGAATGCAACACTGCCCTGAAAAAAAGAAGAGCAGGATGTGAAACAGAAACAGGTATTTACTAGAAAAGGAACAAAGTATTTCCTTTCTTCTCTTCTGAAACTCTTTGGCAGTTTCCATTCTTCTAGCTCTCAAGGCAATGGCCTCCACCTAAGCTACATCTTTCCAACATGGTAGAGGTAAGGGCTAAACCTGGCTGCTTCATCCTTCACAATACATAGGTGAAATGTAGACAATGACAGAAGAGACTGTCTGACACTACTGAAGAGAAGTCTCAGCTTATTTTTAGAAGCACTGACAGATTCAGGGAGTACCTCTTTATATCATCACTAGATTGGCACCTACTGTAGAGAATTACTGCACCAGTCCCATTCAGAAAACATGTGTTTGCCAGTCCTCTTCTCTGCACTACGTCAAATGTATCCAGGACTTCCCAAAACATCTGTCCAATCAAAGACAGCATAAAATGGAACTCACAGGTTCCCCCTTAGGGCCAGGTAGACCCGGCAGTCCATCTCGTCCAGGAGTGCCATCTATGCCAGGAAGACCTGGAGGTCCTGGGAAGCCGGGGTCTCCTTTGTCACCTTTCATTCTGGGAGAAATCAGGACATCCCCTGGGTCTCCTTTAGGACCAGGTCTCCCAGGAGCACCTGGGGCACCTGGGAATCCCTGAGGGGAAAGAAAATAGAAAAATAAAAAAACCCCCCGATTTCAGTTTTTCTTTCACCCCCTCTCCAAGTTTGGCACAATATTAGAATTATGCATTCAAGCTACTTACGGAAAAAAAAGAAGTATTAGACAAGAATATCTATCTACTGCACACAGATCTACCAAACATACAAGACAATTGAGACACTATTTTCCCACCAGAACATAACACCACCACTTACTGGTGGCCCTACAAGGCCAGTTAATCCAGGAAGCCCCTTTTCACCTTTTGGTCCAGGAAAACCAGGAGAACCTGAGTAGTGCAGAAAAACACAAAAGAAAAATATAAAACTGTAGAAGCTACAAATATCAAGCATGCTGTTTGCATAAGATAATAGTGAAGTTTTAAGACGGGGCAAGATTTCGTCTGGTGGGGTTTTTTTTTTTGAGAGCTTGATTTTATTTGAGCAGAAAAAAATGTGTAACTCTAAGTTAAATCAGTAGTGTCAGAAAATGTCACAGTTTTAATAAACTCCAGCTCCTCTCTATCATTTCAGGAACAGCAAGTAGTAGAAGTTAGTTTCTCTCTTTCTGTTATATATATAGAAAACCATGAACTTTCAATGTGCAGAATACTTGCAAGTACATCTTTGATCAGAGAATTTTTTTGAAAGACTGGATTTTCAAAAAAGGAATGATTGTTTTACATGTATCCAGACTCTTTCTTCCTAACTTTTCTTCAACTGTGCCAAGTAGGACATACACAAACTACATACTGGAGCTGGCAACTGTGCATCTGAATTTGTACACAAAAAACAGATATATCATTAGCATTATACACAGATACTCAGATATAAATATTACTTTATGGAATATATTAAACAGAACAGTGAAGACTACAGCCTTACCTGGACTACCTGGAGGTCCTGGTGGCCCTCTCTCCCCAGGTGGCCCAGTTACTCCAGTTCCTATGCAATTGAAGCATGTGTCTCCTTGATCACCTAAAAAGATTTGTATTGAAAAAGCATTCTTGAGCATCAGATTTTAGAAAACATAGAAAGAATTTAGCACAACAGGAATTGGTTTTTTGCTACTTATCTATAATACCAAGTTCAAAATGACTATTTTATGTAATTATACGATTGCTTAAATATTAGAAGGCTTCCCCTGTGAAAGCCAAACTGAAGATTTTTGGTTGCTATGAGTCAGATGACCAATATGAGATATGAATAGAATGTATTTAGGATAGTGCAAAATAAATTAAAAACACCCCCCCCCCCAGCCCTCCCCACAGAAAGTTCTTTCAATAATAATAGAACAAAATTGTGGGCTTTTTTTCCTCACAAAGAGTCCTCTTCTGCAGCAGGTACTTAACACTTCAAAACCACAACTCTAAACAACATATATCAAAATCCCAAACTTTAATTAAACTCCAAAAGTGAAAAAAAAATACTGGGAATGTTTCAATTAATTGACAATGGGTTAAACTTCATTAAAAAAAAAAAAAGAAGAAGAATGTTTTCAAGAAGCTTATGAATTTCCTTCACATACAGACTTTTCTGACATTAATCAATGTAGTATTTAAGCACTTCATTTAGGTTAATTAATTAATCCCTACAATATCCATCAGAAAAAAGACTTCTGCTTGAAAGGAGTACAAAATTAGGTGAGATGGCTCAAAGTCATGTAGGATGTCCATGGTTGAGCTAGGAAAAGATTCTCACTTACCCATATCCGCATCCTCATTGCAAGGTTGTCTTTTTGGAAACAAGGATACAGATTAAAGATGTCTTTCTTTTGCTTACCACACAAACAAACCCAATGTAGATTGACCAACTCAAATTAGGAATCTTGCATTTATCATTTCAATGTGACTTTCCATAAAAAATGCAAATGTATTCATGAGGTAAGTATAAAACTTTTTCACATAGACTTGGCAACTGCTGTTACAAAGCACTTTGTTTCTCTCTACCTGGGGGGTACTCATAAATCTGAAGTGTCATTTTACTTTAATCATGATCCCTGATAGGCCCTAACACTGGCTGGACCCTCAATCACTTCAAGATTTCTGTGCTTTAACACTAGATGAAGGAGTACCCCAAGCCCAAACAAAACAGTTCTCAGAAAATATCTGCACTCAACCCTGCTGTGAAGAGACACTGTTTATCCATATCTAATGCAGGCTTTACATTGTTTAACAAGCTTTAACAAAAAGAGAAAAAGCAAGACAGGCATGACACTACACCTTTTTGGCCTCGCTCCCCTGTAAAGCCTTGTTGTCCTGGAATTCCTGGAGGACCCGGTGGCCCCTGCTCACATAACCCTTCATCTGAGGAAAATCAGGAGAGGTTTAACGATCAATTTGTGTTAGACTGGCAGCAGCATCAGATATATATATTCAGTACAAAAATGTACTTCTTAGTATTTGCATGGATCTTCTAATATACCCACACCATCACAAACTAAACATTTTGGCAATTCAGAGAGAGGACTGCTAATGAAAACCCACCAGTGCAATCCAAACTCAAAAGGGAACAATCAGTGATATTACACAACAATCATTAGTTGTCCTTTACAACCTCAACTAATTCCCACTACTTCTCACATCCTACAAACTTCCATCTCTACACTATATTCTGCTATTCAGCCTCATATCATGAAAGCACGTGTATGAAATATCATGAGAGCACTTGAGATGACAATGACAGCTAGACACTAGATTCTTCTCTGAACCATGTCAGTCCCTCTCCACTACAGCTTTCCAGTTCTCATACTCCATCTCTCTGCTTCCTCATAGCAAAAAGGAGCCAAGAGCCTTCATACAAAGTGTCTACTCCTGAGCTAATTTTATGTGGTCTGCACTTTAGAACATTTATGAAATGAAACTGGAATTCTGTAAAAAAACTACTCCTTTGACTTTCCTGGTATCACAGCTCTTGGTAGGGAATAGTCCCCTCCAAGTATTTAATAGATCTTATCATGAAAGCTGAATTTACTTAAGGCGTTGTCAAAGTGGTTACCTCCTGCTTTATGCACAAATTTTAATATAATTTTCATTAGTTGGATTAAAAATGATGTAACATAAATTGTAAAAATACTTTATTTTGTACATCTAGGCCAAATCTGCTTGGTCATGGAGGACTGTCACCATTGTGTGAGTTCATACAAAGGTCCCTCGAGTTCTGACATTATTTGTTCTTCTCCAGTCTGAATCTCACTGCTAAGTCACAGCAGGGCTCATTTGAGGTAGTAAGATCCATGATACAGCCAGACTGCAACTCACACCATTGAATTCCCAAGTTCTGTCGTTGTCCTTAAGGCTAGAGTTCTCCTACAAATGTCCTGATTTGCCATGGGAGTGACTTGAAGAATATATATAAATAAAACTTGGAATCTCATGGACTTCAGCTACTAACAAAATACAACTTTGGAGGTAGAATTAAAAAAAACAAACCAAAAAAAGATCAAAGCTGTTCAGTGTTTTCTGCTTGCTGTCTATGTGGTCATTACTTACCAGGAGTAATAGATGGTGCAGGTGGCCCTGGGGGACCTGGTGGTCCTGGATGTCCTCGTGGTCCATCAAGTCCTGGTTGCCCAGGAATAGATACACCAGGTAAACCTGGATCTCCCTTCTGTCCTCTCTCACCAGGTAAGCCAGGTGGGCCAGGAGGTCCAACAGTAGTGATCCCTAAGACGAGAAGAACTCAGTTCCTTGATGACTCAAAGGTTTAAATCATTTTTTTGGCAAGGATGACAATGATATATGATGAATAATATGATCTAGGTAAGACTGTGTCTTTCCATGTAAGTACTCTATAACATTTCTTTTATGGAACCAAACTACTTGTTGATGTGCAGTTTGACATATGTACATTTTGCATTTTTCATTTGAAAAATTGACCTGAGACTCAACAATTAAGTTGATGAAGGAAAAAACCCCAAACAAAACAGGAGTAATGAAAGGAAGTACTGACTGAAAAAAAGAGCATTTACAAGCTGTAACATCGGAATAATAATGTTCTTCTCTGTGCATGTGTTAAGTCAAATACAGGCGTCACCGCTCACTCCCTTTGTGGACTCAGATCATTGCCTTTAGTACTGGCCAACGTACAGCAGAGACTAGGTTTGATGGCCAGGTACCAGATTTCTGGTACATAATACTTTCTCTGTGCAATGCAATGGATAATATCTGTTATAGGTAAGTTATATAAGATAAATTACCCCTAAGACCACTAAGCTACTATTTGTTTGACAGCCTTGATGATTAGCATCCTCTGTTCATGCTAGCAGTGGCAGTGAATGTTCAGAATTCCTCTATTAACCCCATAAGAACAACCCTTCAAGCTCAAAGGTAGCTCTAAATAGTTCTGCCTTCACTTTCTGCTCAGTCCATCTGTCAAAAGGAGTGTGGAAAGGCTGCAAAGATAAACATCCATTCAGACGTTTGAGCATACAATTTATTTTAATGATTGTACTCCTACCTGGAGAACCTGGCAAGCCAGGTGGGCCTGGCCTACCAGAGAATCCACGCTCCCCTTTGGCTCCTGGAAGTCCTGGCAATCCTTTGCTACCTTTTGGTCCCACTGTTGCATCAATGCCTGGTCTTGAAATGACCTGTAAATGTTTCATGTTCATGAGAAACAACTTGCCAAGAAAAGAGTCACTGGAACAGCAGAGAGATGTGAGAGAGGAAAAAGTTCAGCATACTTCGAACCTTATACCAATAACAGGATGCTTTTCCCACTCCACTGAATTATGAGGTAAAATTCCAGTAAAGAGCACTCCCCAGAATGAAGCACTTTTACTGCCAAGCCAACATGGTTAGAACAGGCCTCATAGTGAAGCCAACACAGTTTCTGCTGGGCTGAGGTTACAGTCTAGCCTTGTGTTTGTAACCTTGGAAATCCTACAGCACAGAATCTATCTTGAGAGAACGAAACAGTCAGTTCTGTTAGTGACTATACTGGTTCTGCTATTGTTAAACTCAGGAGATGGGACCCAAGAACTATGATGAAACAACACTGTCAACCAAATCTATAAAGAAAGGACAGGATCAGCAACTTACAATTCCAGGAGGACCAGGGGGACCAATGTCACCTTTTTCACCCTACCAATGAAATTAAGAGCATTTTTTATATTGTGCATTAGCACACAAGGAAGTTATTGCAAATATTCCTCAACGCTGTCACAGCATAAGCAATGCAATTACTACCCAACCAGAACTGAACTCGGTGATGGCAGATTTTCAAGCTACTCTAGCAATGATGACAAAAAACCTGGCATACCTTTTCACCGTCTCTTCCTGGAGCACCATTTATTCCAGGCCCACCAGGTAAACCCTTCAAGAAAAAAAAAGATAATCACAGTCAGATCTTCTCCATATAAGAAGAAAAGCTTGTAAGGAGCGTACTTGGGTTAGAATGAGTTACTCACATCCCTGCCAGGCTGACCAGGTTCTCCATCTTTGCCAGGCTTTCCCTTCAAAGACATAAACAAGCATTGAAATAAAATGCTTTAGTGGTGAAGAATTCTTATGGAAATTATGTAACTTATTTCCCATTTTTGCAATAAAGCAAACTTTCTCTGTCACAATTCTTGTGACAAATATGTCAAAGACCTCAACTAAGTATAATGAATGGAGTTATCTAAAGTGAGGTTTTAATTCCAAAAACCTGAGCACAAAAGCATGAGGAGTCTCAAAGAAATGTTGTGTGAATACAGAACAAAATGATGTCCAGTTAACTATTGCTGATTCGTTGTGTTTAATAACTCCCTTTATTTTAACATCAGAGAAATCAGTTATTTGGAAATCAGATCCCAACTCCCTGAACACTAGAACACTATATTTAATTAGGAAATCAGTACAATGTGACCGGTGAAATTAAATATAAACACTTCCATGTTTGAATTTTAACTCTCCTTTAAACCAAATGCAATTTTCTGAAGACCAGTATCAACAAAATTACAAAGTGTAATTCTGCTCCAAGAAGTGATTTCTAAAAACCATATACTCTTGCTGAACAGATTTGTCATTGCTGCAATAAAAGTAGTGCAAGCTCCCCTTTATTCCAGACCATTCACTGGGCAAGACAAAGAGCCCTGTACTGGTAGCATTGCAGCAGCAGTATGTACAGGGGACACCTGCTGGAACGGAACTAGAAGAGGTGATTCAGTTTTGCCTCAGTGCCAAGATCAGCTCCCAGTTATTGAGAGGCTCATAATAAGACCCAACAAACCTTGTGTATTATGAGTGTGATTTGTAGAATTCACTAATTCTTATTAAGTGATGAGTTCTGATTCTCAAAAATGAGGTTTTAAGATTGCCTGTGAATGTGCAGAACTGTTTGATTATATATACCGTCATTTTTACGAGTATATCTGAAATGGGTTTGAGCCACACAGCCCTAGGAGGCAGCTGTAGAGTAACTTAATAGCAAAACTGCACTTTAAGAATCCAACATGCCCAAATTCAGAGTAACAAAAACAAACAAAAATGTCGGTAAACAAGCTTTGAGTAAAAGACTCCTCCCATATCCCCCTCAGGACTTTTATCCTTTCAGATCTTTACAAATTTATGTGGTTCCCATTTACTTTTGCAGAGAGAAGCAACTTGGAAAATTTAAAACCCACTCAAAATACAATGAGAATTTCAGCTTTGTAAATCTGCCTCATTTCTTATGTTCCTTAAAGGCAGCAAATCAAAGCCCTCCTATAAATCTCAGCAACTAAGAAGGATTTTATCTAGAATATCAAACATTTGTTTCCATTGTATATATTCTCTATTAGAAAACCTACTACCAACATGTTTCTAATCAGTGTTTATATATTGACCAATTAACCTGAGCAAGACTTTTGTCTAGGTTTCCAAAGGGGTCCATGACGCTGATGAAACTGTGGGTTCAGTAGCAGTGGGAGTGAAAATACAGAATACTCTGAGCTGGTAGCAGCTGGTCTTTTCTTTGCTCGTCCAACCTATGTTATTTTCATTGTATTTCTCAGCACTTGCATGATCTTCCTCAGCTTTTCTGAGCTCTGATATCAAAATAAATTTAAGTTTCAGGATAGATTTCAGTCTAGAGAGGAATAAAGGGACTCATGCTATCCTAGATCCAACTATCCTGACCACAGATACCACATAAACTGAAATAGTCTCTTGGGAAGTGACAAATGGACTTCTGGTCTTAATGCAGTGTTCAGACATTTGGTTTTGTGACTCACCTCACAAGTAAACCCACGGAAAATAAGTTTACATAGACCAGCTTAAATATATACCAATCTCATGCTGCTTGGCAACCCAGTACATAGCAAACTGAATGAAGACCCTCTCTAAAAGGAAACAGAAAACTGCTGCTTCAGTCAAGCAGTCCAACAACTTCGAAGAAAGTTTCCACATATAACCAGATTAACATCATTCAAATTATTTTCTCCTGTTCCCAAAATGAAGATCTACATCTAGATAATTCTATCAGAAAGCACTGAGAGATCCATAGCTAGAAGCACTTTCATGAACCAGACGCATCATCTACTAGTTTGCCATGTTATGGGATAGAAAAAAAAAAGAAGTCTCTTACCCAGAGGCTGACGGCCCCACCTGAATTCAACATTTGCTTAATTCTCAAAGATAACACTGATTGCAAAGATAAATGTTTGGTTAAACAGACTACTTACTCTTTTGCCTGGTTCTCCTTGCTCACCTTTTTCACCTTTTACGCCACCGGGAAGACCCTGGACACACAAAGGTCATCTTAAACAGAGCCCACAAGCCAGAGTAGAATGAATTTACAGTTCTGATACAGATATAACAAAAAAGAACTAAAAGAGGACTACTCACAGGAGGGCCTTGTGGCCCAGGAAGTCCTGGTGGGCCTGGATCACCTGGAATACCCTGTCAAGCATGGGCAAAGAAGAAGGATTAAAGCCTCCATCACTCCCTAGTAGCTCAGTTGATTTTTTTTTTAATGTTTTTTTTTTTTATATTACATCTCTTTTTGCTGTCATTTAGATTTCCAAGTACTATGAACAGTAAATAATCATATTTATTCTTCTGTGGAACTTCAAGTGCATCTATAAATTGTATTAACTGCTCATCCTGTTTATTTAGATGATTCACTCCACTAAGACACAACTGCCTCCTGTGTGCACTGCAGTAGTTGGTTGGTGGCCTGCAGCTGCTATACAATAATAAAAAGGGAGAAAAAAGGAAAGAAGGAAAGAACAAATGCCAGATCCTGCTACAATTACAGGAGCAACAGTCATTAGAGTACTGGTAATTGCTGAAGCTGTGAGGCCATCAGGATCAATACTGTGTCAGAGTGTCACAGGATCACTGGTTTCTATTTTGTCTTGTTAGATCTTTGTACAAGCTCATAATTCTCTCCACTGTCAACCTAAAGAAAAGTCACAGGCTATGGAATCCACAAAAGGTTTATGTGCAGAGTTTCTGTTAGTTTCTTGGAGGCCTCCCAGACTTGTACACTTGATTATTCAGTCAGACATCACAGGTGGAAGTACACACCAGAAATTTGTGTATTTTACAAAAAAAATAAGTGTAAACTTGATATTTTTTTTACCAATTGTGTACTATAGAGCACAAGCTTTTGAAATAAAAACCAAATTTTTAAACTTTGAAATCATTATTACTGTTGGTCAAAGGCAACACACTCAGACTGTGTTTATATGTCTTAGTGCTTTAAAAGGAATGTAGTTAGAATGCTTTTATTTTCTACATTTATATAACTAAATGTTGATAAAATTGGTCCTTCAGAGATCCCTGATGACACTGGCAAATTACTCTGACCCTAATAAAGTCAGATGAATTTTTGCTTCAAACACAGTGCAGACAAAATGTCACCTTGTGTTTTCTTAGAACTATAATGACACACAATGCTGCTCCTACCATCCAGTAAAAGAGAGACAAAACCAGAGTCTGAGACCTGTCTGGGATGACTGTGCACTGCAAATGTACATCAGTGGATAGCTGTAGGTAATGCCCCAGCAGCACCTACTGTTCTTCTGAAAGGAAAGGTAACAAATGGTTTTGATCAAGATGAAGGTCAGAAATGTCCTACATCCTGCCAAAATAAAATACTGTTGTATAGCAAAGCTTTTTTCTCTGAAACATTTCCCAAGATGAAAAGGTAGAAAGGAAGAAGCTGATCTCAATATGGATGGAGGAAACTAATAAAGTTTAAAGCTCAGTTAGCACAGCGACATTTGCAAAATAACCCATCACTTGCCACTCTTGTCTCAAAATATCTACCTCAACTTTTCTGTTACTCAGAGTGGTAGTTGAGAATACCACAGAAGCTTCAAAGAAAACATGAAATCCAGGCACCCATGATCCTGCTGGTGATGCTCAGACTGTCAATGACTGGCACCCAGAATCAAATGGGACTGTGAAATGTTCCCCAGTGAAAGAAGAAAGGAAAAAAATGTAACAGCTTAAAAAATGGCAACTCTCCCAAGGACTATTTGGCATTTATGGGTGCAGAAGGATCCATACAAATCAAACCAAAAGTTTGAGCTTACTGTCATAATATGGCTTGGTATTTACTTTTGAGAGGCCAGAAACAGGAAAAGCACTTCATTCAGACCACAAGAAAGATCTTGGGGCATCACTAATGATGCAAAAAAAAAAAAAAAAAAGAAATAAAAAAGAAAAAGAATAATAAGAGAAAAAAATTCAATTGAGTTCAAGTTTTTGGAAGACTTCTTCACAATGGATGACATAGCTGGTTAATTAATGGGAATCTGAATCCTCAGACTGCTTTGAAAAAAATCACAGTCCGGGTGTTCCAAGGAACGAGAATATTTTAACTGCTTTTACTGTTACTACAAACTTCCTTTAAGAGAGTTTCTTAAGAATAGTTATTTGACTAAGGGAAGTAACTGAGCTAATGTGATTGGCATGCCATTGTTTTAAAGGAAAAGTACTCAGGTCTGAAATACTCAATACTAAATACTTTGTATTTTCCCCCTCACCTGATCTCCTTTCTGAAACTCAATGTCGTTTGGTCTCTTCTGTTCTCCAATTTGTCCTGGTGGCCCTGGAGGTCCCTGAAGACCTTGTTCACCCTAATGTGCAAGAAGATGACAGTTTGTTACAGGTAATACAAGCAAAACCAGTTTGCATAAATATTTCGAAAGTAATAAGTAAAAATATCATCATGATCACGTACTCACTTTTTCACCTTTGGGTCCTTGGAAATTCAAACCCATATTACCCTGCAAAAAGTGTAACTCATCAGCCCTTAGAAGTCAGAAATGAACAGAAAAAAAACCCCAAACAGTTCACGACCACCATCAGTAAGGGAAAGAAAATACCTTGGGTCCTGGCAGCCCTGGTGGACCAGGAGGTCCCTGTTAAAAAAGGAAGCAAACAAAGTCACTTCCAAGCACTTTATATGCTCCCTTGTGGGGAAAAAACCCCAACACAACAAAAAAACAAACTAAACCAAAAAACCCACTGTTGCTACTTTGACTCCTGTGCATTAATACCCATTTGAACAAGGCACCTTTCCTTCCTCTGAGAGCTCCTCCTCATGATACTCAACTTCAGAAATATGCAAGAAACTAGTTCTTTCTTTAAGTGAGTCAAATAAAATTAAACATTCAAGTATAAAACATTAAGGAAAGGATCATCCTGGTCTAAATAAGCTAAATCTTGTCCCTCGGGTTTCACAGAAATAAGGAGCCCGCACAAAGCTTCAGTCTTATTTAAAGCAAAAAGAGGTCTGGGAACAGGCTGTTACAAATGTATCCCATTTAAATGTGCATGGTGGCATGGTTGTTGTGGTTTTCATATCAAAATCTCTGCACTTACCCATCTCTATGAACAGGAAACAAAGTACTTGCCCCATTTCACACTTTATGGGGAACAGGTTAAAGACACTTACTGTTAAACCTGGGGGCCCTGGAGGGCCAATTGGACCTGGTATTCCCATGGAGCCAGGTGGGCCCTGTTGAGAAAGTGAAGGAGGCTATAAGAGAGGCACCTTTTTATGAAAAAAACCCAAAAACACAGTGAGAGCTTCAAGATCAAAGAAACCCAACGGCTGGCAGCCCATACACATCAAAGTAACTGACCACTAACCTACCAACTTGTCCTAGCAGAAGGGCCTAAAGAAGCATACATAGTGTTAGGAGTGTTCTGATCTCAGCATCAATGCATCTTTTTGGCTTGGATAAGGGAATGCTTCTTTGTTTGTTTTGAACTACTTTTGTGCTTTTTTTTCTCTTCATGCACTGAGAGAGAATAACAAAACACTTTGTATTTGTGATTCCTCACAGCCAGAAACAGACAATAGGGCAGCAGAGATCAGAGGAACAGAAATGCTAACAGGCTCAGTCTGGTCAGAATAGCCTGGAGCTTGCCTCTCTGTACCAGGAAATGGGAGTCTCTGGCTCCTGTCCAGTCCAGGCCGATAGACTCATTTTCTGCTCCCCTTGTTCTTCCACTAAAGCAATGAATGGCTCAGTGGGGAAGCACAGGGCCTGGAGTCACTAGTTGTTTTCACAGAAGACTGCTGGGAGAACAGAAACACTGTTCAGGAGGTGCAACATGAGGAGGACAGCTGAGACATTATCCTCTCTTCCCACCACCCAAAATAGTGGCTACGGCCCAGAAAGGCAGATGTTTCTTGCTTTACCTCAGGGTGAAGAAGGGAAGGGAACTCCAGAACTGACATAGAGATGTCTAGGAAGGGGGAACAGAGCAGTCAGTAATGGTGAGTACTGTACTGCTGTCTGCTGGATACCACTTTCCTGACAAGGGGACCTTTCTGGCCTCTGTAAGTCATCCTATTAAGAGCAATATGGGGCCACTTTACTTCCCCTCAAGCCATAGAGGTACATTAAATGTAAGCCCTTCTACACATAAACACATGGATCCCCTAGCACCAGATGTTCCAACTGCGCTGTAATGTAAATACTTCTCATGTTATCTTTTTGGCAGAGCACAGTCTAATAGTACTTTACACAACTTACAGGTATCCCTGGAAGACCTGGAAATCCTGGGTCACCTTTCTGTCCTGGTAGCAATGATGTAATTATTTCACCAGCTTCACCCTAGAAGAAGTGCTGACTTTAATTAATAACACACTTTACAATTCTTTATCATCATTCTGACTCCAAGGGACACACAGTGGCTCTTAAGGCTCTGAGAGACTCAGTTATGCTACACCCTAGCAGTACTAGCTTGTCCAATAATAGCTCTTTTTAGGAGAGATCCTTGCATATTTGGAGGATTCTTTAAATGGCTAAACTACCAACTATTAAAAGCTCTCTTTTTATATGTAAAAATATATCAGCATTGATTTAAATTCAAAAAGATTAGAGGATTGAAATACAAATGCTTCACAAAAGAGACATTCTATTCCCATGTGAGAGCAATGGGTAGGACACAACAGAAAAAAGGCTCATTCAGCTTTTTCTTATGTCCCACTTCATGAGATTAATGCTGAGTATGCTGTTGTAATAGTCATGCTTCATGTTCTATATTGTAGCACCATTTCTTACGGGTTTCAGGGAAGAACTTTGTTTTAAAAGTATACGTTCTAATCAGCTTGCCTTCTAATATCTTCAAAACAATTGTGAAGAAAAGGAGTTGAGAAAAACAATTCAGCTTAATAGTCACAGTTTCCCAGCACTAGCATTATGCTGTCCTCTCAGGAGTTTATTAGAGTAATTGTGTCGGTCAAATTTCCTTTCAAATAGATTTAAACCAAAACTTATGTTTTGGCCCATGCTCAAATAGGTCAAGGACATAATAAAAATAAAAATAATAATAGAAAAATAAATAAAAGGGGTCCTTAATATTGGAAATCAGATTATGGGACTACTTCCATTAGGACAAAGAGCCATCTGCATAGTAATCTATACAGTAGAGAGCATGTTTTCAAAAGGAACATAAGATGTTGCACTATTCTTTTACAAATTTTAATTATTATTGCTTAGTCTCTAGGAGCATTCATGAGCACACATGGGTAGACTACTGGTGTGTTTGGGTGTTTGCAGGCTTTTTGCTAAATCTGATGCCTCACAACACAGACACTGTGCCTCACACTCCCAAGGAAACCAGCTTCAAAAAACACTTTGCTTCTTCTGGAACCACTGACCCAAACTGAGTAAAGCTACAGCAGAATTTTCAGTCAGTTGCACTGGGGTGGCCTAGAAACACTAAGCTTTCTGCAGAATGTCGCTCCAGATTCTAGAAGATGCACATGGTCTCACGTAACAGCAAGCAGGTTCCTTATGCCAGATCAGGCTGTGCACCCATGGCTGGTTAGTACTTCAATGTGTGGGTACAGAACACTTACCTTCATACCTGGCAGACCAGGGGGTCCCTTTGTTTAAAGGAAACAACAAAAACAAATAAAAGAAAGATCAGTAGAAATAAGTCATTGGTATGTTGCTTGCAAACCATTAGTCATATCTACATCACGAGACAAGCATTAAAGATAGAAATCTTAAAGATGCTAAAGAGGAGAAAACCAAGTTTTTTTATGATCTTCAGAATCAAATGGAAAAATTAGAGAAGTACTTTCACAGTGAATATTGAGCATTAAAGGAACTACATTTCCATTTCCTAGTACTTAGTTTCTTTATTGCCTTCTATTATCTATCAAGTCTACTACATTTCAGGCACTTTGCTCTGTACATCCTTGTGTTTTGTAATGAAAACACAGAATCAGTATGGTTGGAAAACACTCTATGATGTCTCTTTTTTCTGCCTCATTAATCACCAGTAAGACTCTTCAGATGTACCAGATGACTCTTGAAATCTTACTTCTCTGACACATATGCATATATTTTATATTTTTTCTGCTTCAAAAGCAAAGCATCTCAGCGTGTGAGAATTCAAAGGGCTTTTTATTAGTTTTACCACAGCATGCAGCAGAAAAACTCACTTTTATTGGACATCTAAAATATTCTGATTAACCATAAAAAAATATTCTTACTTATTAAAAGAACAACTGCAAAGAATAGGCTAATATTTATCTGATCTTTCACAGACCTAAGTAGAAGTCTTTCAGTGAATTACAGGTAGCCGATGCAGAAATCTTTTACTTACAGGAGGCCCTTGTAAACCAGGAAAACCTGGACTGCCTGGGAATCCACGCTCTCCCTTAGGGATGAAGAAAACAATTAGCCAAACCCAAACCATAACAGAAACAGATAACCAAATTTTGACTGAAAAGTCCAGTATCATAGTTATCTTATGATCCCAGAGTAGCAAACTGTATGGCAACAAGGCATAGGATAAACAGTTTGTTAAATCACACAACTGATTGAAACAGAACTTTCCACATTAAGGTATTTCCACCTACTTCCAGGCAAAGTACTATACTACAGAGATGGAAAACAAACACAGTACCATAAAGATCAACTTCTTTTATGGAAAGATTATACCATGAAGCTAAACTAATGTGTTAGAATGAAAGTGACTCCTTCCAACAAGGATATCGAATTAGTATTTTCAATGCAATATTATGAAAAACTAATAATTAAAAATTCCCACTGTTAAGTAATGAGTTTTCCTTGGTAGCATGAATCTACTACAAAGCTGAGACTACCAGACCATGACCCTTTCTCTCAGATGTATAAGTCTGAATTATCTTGGAATTACCTGCACAACTCAGTAACAGCAAGTACTGCTGCACACAATAAACTAAACCTATTGGCTACAGCCAGGAGAACAAGAGCTCTTTATCATATTATTGTTGCATTGTTAAGAATTTTAAAGAGATTCCACCTTTGTTCCATTGCATCCTGGGATACCCTGAGGTCCTGGTGGCCCATCTTGTCCCGGTAATCCCTTTAAAGTGGAAAAGAAGAAAAAAGAGTTAGTTTATAGGATGCTCTTTTTGGCCTGAGGAGAAAATGGAGGATATTCATATCTATACAGCCCATTCCTACTCACAGGAAGTCCTGGTGTTCCTGGAAATCCTGGAAGCCCTGGCGGTCCCTAGAAGGCAAATAACCATATGTATTATAAACAGTATGATACAATAGATGTGCAAGAGGATCTACCAACATTTTACTAAATGTAACCTATTTGCTTATATGTAAGTACAGAAAACCAGAAACATCTGAATCACCCAGGGCAGGGGGGGTAGGGGAACCATGCTGGACAGCCATCAAGATTCTTCCCCTTCTATCAAGGAAACAGCCACTAAAATGTAGAGAAGACAATGCAGGACAACCAAAGTAATAACACATAGATTATAGAGAAAATAAACAAACACTCATTATGTGGAAAATGGACGTGTTCCAGTGAAGTCAGAGATGCATCAGTTGTCACCAGCTAAGGGGTCTGACATAAAAAGCAAAGGCACAAAACCTAAAAGATTTCCAGACAAATCCACCTCTCCCATACCGACCCTACATATACTGTGGCAACTTCAGAATAAATTGAAGGGCACTTATTTAGGTCCTGTATAGCAAAATAGACCAAATAAGCATTGGGGCTAGTCACTCTAATGACTTTAAGAAAGTGAAACAATATGTAAGATTGTATTACTTATGCAATGTTATATTACTTATAAAAAGTAATACAATCCATTCTAGCTGGTAGATAACTTCCTCTTCAAATTTAAGTTAATTCCACCCCCACAAATTGCCACTTCTGGGAGGACACACTCAATATCTGGCAGTCTTTATCCATATTCCAATATATCACTCTAAAATGGCACCAATACTTACTCTGATTCCTTTAGGTCCAATAGGCCCTGGAAGTCCATCGTCACCCTAAAAAATGTGAACCAAAGAGAAAGCCACACTCAAGCTTGCCATCTGCCTTTCTATCATAATAAACCCGAAGCATGCTAATTTTTATTTTATTTATATATAGTAAGTTGTATTAGTTGTCATTTCCTCAGTAAAAGGGTTCAAAATTATTTTATTTTGGGTGTTGGACTTTGAATGAAAAAGGATTTGTTACAGCTAATAAACCATGACTTAGAGGATTTATTTTTTTTTTTTAAATCAAAGCTATTTTTGCTTATAAGCAAATACCAGAGTCATGGGCTTTCATCGAGTATCTTCCAGTGACCTCTTGTGGGCAAAACAAGATATACAAGGTTAAATGTGATTACTATTTCATATTACAATGATATAGAACTTTGTATCAAAACCTTGAGAAGGCATTCATAGAATAAAAATATAACCAAAATATCTAGTCCAAGACCCCTCTCGTTTCATTCTTGTTATATCCTATTAATCTTTTCTTTTAGTGCAGACTTTCATTTCTTTCTTATCACCTACCTATTTTTTTCTTTGCTTCTTTTTAATGTGCTTTGTTAGTTTATGCTATGAGCATTTTCAAGAGAAATGGCAGACGCTGGGTAATCTTATGCATATTAAACATAAATGTATTCAGAGGAAAGACTTTCAACATTCTAATGCTGTGTTACACCATCTGAGCGTAATGATGTAACTCAGTAGCAAATAAAAATAAACGCAAACCCTCCAGGGAAAGCAAGTAGCATTCCTCAGTTGCCTGTGCATGGGTTCAACGAGGCCTTCATCTGCATTGCCCCACCCAAACCCAGCCCAGGAATGCCACCAGGTGCAAACAGCACTTTAGGGATGTGGTGGGACCCCTCCGGGCAACTGAGGCCCAAACACCATCACTCTTATCAGTAAACTTTATTACAAGGACTAATAAAACCACATTACAGCACCTTGGCAAACCTGTTCTTTGACCTTAATCTGCAGTACCTAGTGAAGGATGCAAGTGTGCATGTAGCGTTTGCAAGCACGTGTGTAGATGAAGAATTGGGAACTTGGAGCAATCTTTTTCCTATGGTTGACTATTCAAACCAACCAACCAAACTGGATCATATCCCAGCATCTACAGATTTTGACTATTAAACCAACAATAATCAGGAGTTCAGGAATGATTTAGGATAGGCACTACAAGCAAACAAACACTCCCTAGAATTTTGATGCTATTCAATTAAACTGGGACTTACCTTTGAGCCTCTTGGACCAGGTGGTCCTTCTGGTCCTGGAAATCCAGGCAAACCGGGCTGTCCTTCCAAGCCTGGGAATCCCCTTTCACCCTACAGAATGAAGAGGTGGTGGTGGAAGTGTAACATGACAAAAGCAGAAGTTATGATAGAAAAATTCAGGAAACACATTATCTTTCTGGTTTTCTGTAGGAAGTCACACAAACTAACACTGATTAAACACCTCACCTGCTTAGCTACAGAAATTCCTGAACATATTCATACATTGCCATTAATTGCACCACTTAAAGAGGTTTCATGGGATGTTTATCCAGTATTTAAGCCACCTATTTACCAAAATAATTCAACCACCTGTTTCTCCTGTGTTGCTTAATAAAACTCTCCTGCCCCTCCTATAAAAAGACAGCTTACTAGTTTCATAAGCTCTCAAGCAGCAACCATGTTTCACTAGATGTTTATGCAACGTAGCCCATCAGTAATGTAACAAACACCATATACCATCATACACCACCCTCTGACTTGTTAGTGTAAGTTAACATCACTTACTGGCAGTTTTAGAACATATATAAGTACAAATTCATAAAATATTTACTTTCATTCCTTGTATGTCGCAGATTCACAATAATCAGTAAATATTAAGGTTTCAATGGGTACATAAAAATTAGGAAATACCAGAGCTAATAAACCTTTTTGTACATATGTAAATTATGGGACACTTTTAAACTGTAAAAATATACATATCTCTGTTATATCTATCTATCAGCATATATAACTGCTTATGAAACAGGCAGTTGCTCAGCACTATTCCTCATTGCTCTACAGATCGTTTTGATTGGTAGGTTTGGTTCCTATCTGCAAAAAAACTTCTGTTTATTTACCCCAATTATTTTTTCATGATAACTACAAGAACTGCCAAAGAAATGTTCCATCCAGACAAGCACCTTAATCAGGAGGTTAGCGTTGTGCAGGCTTTTATACGTTCTCTTTCAAGTAATTAATCCTGAATTTTTATTTTCTTGCCCCACTTCAACAAGCATGGTTGTAGTAGCTCCCACATCTGTTATCTGGCAGCTATAGCACTCTCTAGAGAGAACTTGGCAAGTCCTGCATAGCTCTCCTCAGTTAGGTGAAAGAACAAAACCAGCAATCTCACATCTTCAAGAATACAACAGCTGAGAACTGAAGACAGGATGGCAAGCAGACAGAAACATCTAACTGCAGCCTTGAGCACAATATGCAAAAGGCACTATTAAGGCTTTGCTCATCTTGCCTTTATTTTCCATGAGCAGCCATATGCTGAGCATGGCAGCAGGTATTCAGCATGACAGCAGTGTTAAGTCTCATTCTTAAATCCTAATTTTCTCACTACACTGCTTAGGTAAGTGCTCCGTATTCTACTATCAGGGGTAGAAACTTACCAGTTACATTCAAAACATTGACAAGATGCTGATATCTCACAAAAATTTTCAGAGAAACTAACAGGGCTTCTCTTTCTGCTTTATTTTCCAGTACTTGCTCTACTGCCTCCTTGGAAACACAACAGGAAAACATTTTGGATGAGAGAAAGGCTGTGTGCAAGCAAGAGCTGCAACCTTACAGGGGAAACAAGTCAGCTGCACTTAGTCCTACCTATACAGGGAGACTCAGAAGGGTTCCTTACGTAGGACCAGAAAGCTCATTAACTGGTCTGCTAAAGTTAGTTTTCTATTAATTAAAAGGTAAACATACTCCTCTTTTATTGTAGGTCACATATTGCTCTCTTAAGCAGGAAAGACATCTTTTCTCCCCCCTAGAAATGCTGAAATGGCATAAATTGAGGCTATTTTAAGTCTGACAGTCAGGGTCCAGGCTGCCTTTTTGCACACAAAGCACCAGGCTGCACTTTCACACGGAGCTATACAGCTGGTGTGATACCTCATCCAAAAAGCAAGACTGTGGAGGAGTGTTACTATCTCAGGCCAGGATATGAAAGGGTTAGCATGTCCCTTAGGAAGAGAGAATGAGGAATTTGGGAGTGCCAGATAAGGAAAACATCAGAGAGAGACAGATTTTGGAGCGAGCTCTGGCAAGAACCACATTTGCACACTAAGGAAACACACCTGAAGTACAAGAGGCCTGTCAGATGTGGCAGGTGCTAGCCAGTCCCAACACTGCCAGCTGATCTCAGTTTGGTCACACTTCTTTATGGTTTTGTTACAGAAAACAACATCTATAAATGGTTACTAGGACAGACTTTTAGCAGTGTTGGCCTTACGTGTCATCTAAGGCTGAAGAACTGTTCTCTGAAGTGCAACTACTCTGAGATCTCTAAGAGAGGGAAGCCAAGGCCTTTAAAAGTGAAGCTGAACAGTTAAGCAAAACAAATACAGGAGACAACACATGATGCTAGTAAACTATACTACTGAAACTATGAAATTAGTATTTTCCAAGCCCACTTTTGAAGCCAGCAGCAACAATGAGAGCCTTGCATGAGGAAACTGTTGCCAGGGCAACTCCTGTAGAGTTTACCAGCAAATTACCCCCAAGACTTAACAGATGATTTGAAGGAATATGCCTGGGGACAGCAGAGGGATCACACTAGATGCTTCTCAAGGGAATTGTACGAAACCAATTAGATGAAGTATTTGCACTATAATCACTATTTTTGATCAAAAAATTGGTTGGAGAATGAAATGTGGGCAAGTTGGGTAGGGGAGAAACCAAACTGATCCAGCTCTCTGAAATGTAGATGACGTAGAAGACAATAAAAAAAATTCCCAACTTCAGTAGCATACAGAAGGGTTCCGTAAGTGAGAACAGTTTTCAGACATTACTTCTGCCTCGAGATGTTTCCTATTGCACACACCATGCTGTTTTCATGAAGATTCAGGATGCTACAAGTTTGCCAGGAAAAACCACCTGCTGCCTTGCAAGGACATGCGGGAAAGACATTTCAAAAATCTCCCCCAGAAAATCACTGCCAAAAAAGGACATTATAGCATTGGGGATAGAAGAAGATTGAAGTCCTTGGGTAGTGTGCAATGTATTTTCTCAGATGCAAAAACTGAGTCAGATTCACTTGCACAGAAAGAACTGTGGAAGTCTGGGTCCTTTCTGTTTCAGACTAGAAGCTACTAAAGAGAAATACAAATACAAAAAGTTTAGATCAACTCGGATCTCATCTTCCAGTCCTGGAAGTGCAGGATTGTTTCCATAGCAGAATAAAGATGAATCAACTATAACCCCCTATTTCCTTGGGGAGTGGGAGAGAAGTCACATTCTGATCTCATTTAGTGATAAATCCAGAGTAGTTGGCACAGTAATTGCCCCCAGTCAGCTACAGAGATGGGGCAAAACTGTCAGTTTGTAAGCTCAAATGCAACTGTTGCTTGGGGGTTAGGAAGAAAAAAAAAAAAAGTTGGGAAATAACCTAAAATTATACTTTAAACTGCAGCAAGATACAGCCAATTAAACATGGATACAGAAAAACTTCGGCATAGTTCCACATGCTCTAATAATAGGTCACAAGTATTTAAGAAATCACAGATAGATGCAGTTCTAAAGCATGCAGAAGCAATTATAATTCTGTATTTTCTTCCTCAAACCAAAATATTTATAAAAAAAGACATTATGTGGTGAGAAACCAGGATATTTATTTACATAGATGTGGTATACTTGTGGAAAAAGCAAATTTTAAAAGAAAGGACCAGAAAAATATTCAGAAAGCAATAGCTGGACAGCCCATTTCGATGCCTAAATACGTAAGAGCCTGGCTGTACCATCTGGTAACAGAGGCATGTACTTGCTTCCTGCCCTTGCTCTGAAAACAGTGAACAGCAGAAACACTCTTTAAACACAGTTTATTACTTAAAATGTGTAAATGTCTGTAGTAACATTAAAAGATGCACAGCAGGGACAAAGTGATGCAACAGCCATATTATGTTCTCCCTTTCTAAATGATAGGGTGAAAACAACAGCTGTCTCCAATTCTAATCAACAAAAATTCTTCAACTTGAAGAACACTGACTTAACAAGTGGAGTTACAGCATCTAATCGAGACAGAGTTCAAAACATACACCCCAACAAGCCACAAACATACACCCCAACAAGCCACAAACAGCAGTGTTAAAAATATATTTTAATGCAATAAAGAAATCCCCTCAGACATGACCTGTATTCTTCAAGATACTTCAAATTTGTTCACCGTATCACCCGTGACTTCTTTCGTAAGATGAAACAAAGGTGACTGTCAGTGGTCTCTTGCCAGGCTTTCATAATACTGGGCCATATTAGTGCAGTTCAGGTCAATGTTTATGAAGCATAGACACCAATCACATGATTGACAAAGTGATTAAAGGCTGAGAAATCAACTGTTTCTCAGCAATTTGGATCTAGCAGTGAAAGGAAAAGCAGAGCTTGGGTCACATCTGTGGTAATTTTTAGTGTGATAAAAGCAGAAGGAAGGAAATGGGAATCTTGAGGACATATACTGATAATCTTCTTGAGACTCAGAGCTCCAAGAACATATACCCAAATAGTCCAAGAATAAGATATTCTTCCTTTATAAGAAGTATGGATTTCTTGTATGTTCATACAAAGGCAAGGTATCTGAAATACCTTCAGAGCTCAAATAGTACAAGCTGTTCTTGCCAGAATCCCAGGCACCAAGCTGGTATGACATCATTTATTAGGAACTTGCAACCCATCTGAGTCTTCAGAGTTGCACCTCTTACATTGTGACCAACAAACTCATTAAACTCAGCACCTTCTGAAGTTCCCCTTTAATAGGTCGTGGACTTACCTAATAACTAAAGAACAGCTGCTTTATCAATTTAACTCAACTGGAACAGGCAGACCCCACAGACCTGCTCATCAAAACCAGCATCATGTATTTGCAGTTGTACTGAGGGGGAACTGTGTCTTAGGTGCTGTGAAAAACACAGTCCCTCCCACCTTAACCCACATGTTTCTAACACAGCTATACAAATAGTTGTGCTGCTACACAACTTACATAAAGGAACTAACCAGGCTGAAAACTAACCTAGTTTACAAAGGAAATGGCTTTCAGTGAAATCTGTTCACTGACAGCTCTGAACATGGCCACACAAGCCTCAGAGACAGGAATACCTAGCTCAGGGAAGGTCTGAAAGCCTATTTCAGCAGCAGCACTTACTACTATAAAGCAAAACCACACTAGTCTTGCGATGTGTGCCCTGTTAGTGACTAAGCTGCATGCAGCTTGCTTGTTGTAGCCCTTGGCTCTCCGTCTCGAGCAGCTGAGACACAGTGCCACCCCCTCTTCCCCAGTCTCTCAGCATTTTTGGATCTTGTTTTAAGTTGAGGTAAAACCAGCCCAATATTCTACAAGTCTTAGTGGGTTGTCTCAAATTGCTTCATGTGCATCATCTATTGTTTCTTTCTTTAGCTAGCTTTTACTCATGAGCTAGCTTTTAAGCAGGTTAATCTCAAAAGTGTTGAGCAATAGTTACTTAAAACTGAACTATCATCCAGTTCCTTAAGTGAAAAGCAATTATACACTTCTCTTCCAGTTGAAAAGTGAGAGCAATTCCTATAAGCACTGTATGTAGCAGTTTAATCATCTACTTCAGTTTTAATACTCTTACCCGATTCAGTTCCATACTAGGCAGCTTACTAGGAGTACCAGCACACTGGCTCCCAGCTACAATCAAGTTTTGCTGATTTCTCCAGTAAACTCCTCTCATTTCTTCATTATACCATTTTAGACATGTTTGAATTTTAACACTACCCATTTTATATTTAGGTTTAGTATTGTGGACTTGAGCAGAGGAAGAACACATCACTGCACTAATTTTTTGTCAGCTATTGTACTATCAGCTTCCAAAAACCAATAGCTTACTGTGCTTTGATTCTGCAACAGACAACTTGCTACTGATGCTTTAAAAGGGCTCATGGCAGAGGCTGAGTTAAACAAGAATCACTGGCAGGGTAGAAGCAGTGAAATAAGAGCTGCAGCTCCCCAAGGCAAGACAAGAAAATAGTTTTCCTATTTGTTACAGTTCAATTTGTATTACTTGACCTGATCTGTTAAAATTCAGATGTCCTGAAGGGAATGCTAGGATGCTTAGGAAGAAGGCTACTTTTGAGTCTCAAAAGGAAGGCATTAGGCTCTAAGCTGAACAAAGCAGCATTTCTTAGTTGACTTAACACAAGTGGACAGCAACTTGGATGCAGAAGCTGGTTTCAGGCCAGGAGTGAAACACAGCGGAACAGAAGCACAGGGCTCAGCTGAGTGCATTTGACAAGGCTTTTCCTGTCTTCCCAGTACAGAACCAGGTTCCGTACGCCTGACTTCCAGTAGTTCTACACAAGTACACTGTCACACTCTCAATGGGAGAATCAAAAAGGGGAGATTATTTAAACAGCTCCTTGTCTAATGCTGTTCATACACCAATTAGGCAAGGAGCTATGAAGTTTGACTCCTGGTTCAGAGGTCACTGGAGATGGAAACAGAAACATGAAATGTCCAGTCTCAAAGCAAATGCCTGAAACTTGTAGAAGCATTTTACACTCAGTTGGAATAAAGACAATCTGCAAGAAAAAAGCAAAACAACCCTGAAACAAAACAAGCAAAACCATAAAAAAACCCCTCTGGCATACCTCAGGATTACACTGTGTATACCTTGATTTTGAGGGAAAAGGAATCAGTTTCCAGATTTCAAAGTGAATCTTCCATTCTAAGGATGGAAACTTGCTTTACATCAGTATACTAAGTGGGAGTCTCAGACACCCTCCCCATCTTCCCTAATAGGACTCAGAAATAGAAAGAACAAAACAGGGAAAGCAGCCTCACCATAAGAAAAGATGTGGGGGTGTTTTTGTGTGTGTTTGTTGGTTTTTTTATTTTATTAAAAGATTACACTGACCAATTTGCAGACCCATGAGAATTTTCAGGGAGGTTGCAGAATCATCCTATAAATATTTGGTCTGATGTTATGCTTGTTTTACTGGAGGTTTTTTTTCCTTCTCCGCTTCCTTCTCACAAAAGGTTATAAAGCTTCTCATTCTTCTGCTCAGGACTTGCTGTTATTCCCTCCAGAAAAGGCCAGAGGCTGGAACCTAAATGTGGAAAAGTTTGCTCTGTGCAGTTCTCAGCAATTGGCTAAGGCAGCTTAGATGAGGAGAAAAAGCTCACAATATACAATGACACTTGAGAGCTTGGTCTTGAACACGGCTCATATGCTCCAGTTGTTGGCTTACTTGGACAAAAAGCTCCCTCTGACTCCAAACAGTTCCAGGATAGTCACCTTTGTCTGGTCAAGAATATCTCCATTTAATTAAATGACACAGAAGGACTGGAATATATCAAGTGGCTCATGGTCTGCACACATGTAACAGTAGTATAAAGAGAAAGCGGAATCACTGGGAGAAAATAATTACTTTAGTTAGAAAGCCAGAAGATATACTTTTAGGTTTTCTTTATCCACACTCTCCAGCCAATACCCATTTTCTCACTGAATTCACAAAAAGCTGTGACTAGTCCAGAAAAAGGCCAGCTTAGAATTACAGAAAGGTTCTCCAAAGTTGTATCTGCTACAACTGCATCGGGACCATAAGCCTATTGCTTAAGTGCCTTCAAACTAAACCTGAAATAGTCCTGTGAGTAATGTTAGAGGGTGCCAAACCAGACATATCCTATGTGAACTTCCTGTAGGAACTTAGCAACCAGGTTCATGTTTTGGTTAACCAAAGCTAACTCGGAAAGCTTGCTACCAAGGGGATACCGTTCTTCACCAGGTATGTAAACTGGGAATATACTTGGGTGAGCTAACAGCAACAAACACCAAGGAATGACCTCATCTGTCTAGAGTTATCTGGATGGCAGGTGTGGCACCAAGAATTGCTCTGAATTTTGGATATCTGCCTTGTTTAACCTCAGCCAATAGCCAAGTTCTGTGTCAGCACATGATGGTGCCAATGCAGTGACTGATTATTTTGTATTACTTTCATTCGCTTGAGGTTACACTTGTTTATGCAATGTCAAAAATCATCTTTGAAACTTGTCAGAAATTAATCTAGGGCACCGAAGCCCTTCTAGAGCCTTGCTAAGATAGGGTAAGTGGTTTGATAAGACAGCCTTATCAAACTCTTTGTTATCAGTTCATATCTCTAAGACAACTCCATTGTATCTCAAGCAAATTGTTTATAAGACTAAGAGGAAGCGTTACAGAAAATCTTTCACCCTTGCAGTGATCACATCACATTCATTCCCTGTAACAACAGGGGTTACATGGGAACTATTTAACCACAAGTTATTAAAGCTAGGCTCCCACACTTGAGAAAAGGCTCAAGTCAGGCAAGCACTGTGTACCTACACTGCACTATAACTAAGAGACATGCTGGGCACCTGTCATGTCCTCAAAGGAAAAAAAAAGTAAAAGAGTAACCAATAATGGTGATAGAAACAAAGTACTGCACAGATATATTGAGTTCAGGCAGTGAGACTGGAAACCAAATCCACAAGAAAGCAGGAAAGATCTGAGATGTCAACATGCATCTCTTGGCTTGAGGACACTGCCTGGGCAGCTGAAAACAGCCTGATGCACTGAATGAAACACACAGGGCTGGTTTTTGGGTTGGAGGAGGTTTTTACTCTGCTTGATCTGAGAACACGTTTGGCCATTAACTAGCTGCTTACTTGGGTGGCAATATGTTGGGAAAGCTGTGTCTGAATTGTGTCACTTCCACAGTCCAGCTGAGTATCCAGACACCAACAGCAGCTATAGAAGTTATAAGGCCAGAAACAGTGCAAGTTCAGAGCACACTAGTGAATGTCAACTACTTATGAGCAGGCAATGCAAGTAGAGTGGGAAAGCAACCCACAGTCACTCTGGATTTAAATTCCCACTGAAGTGTTCCAAGCGTAGCCCTTACTGCTCAATTCACACCTTTGCTTTCCATACTATGTAGTTAGTGGAGGCAACCTTGGCAGTAAATAGGAATTCTATTTTACTATTTGTTCTATTTTTTGTGTCTTTTCTGCTTCGTATTCCCATACAGCTGAAGAAATTTCCCTTCATAATATGATAGAAATTTTGTACACCATCAGGTAGATCAGTTGGATCTGATTCAATACCTGAAGTCACAGCTATGCTCTTTGATGCATGCCCACACTATGGTCAGAGAGAATAAGACCTGAGTAATAAAAAGAAGCCATTATTAATAAACTTCAGTTATCTGAAGCTGGAATAAAGCTCAGTGGTTTGTGCATTCGCCTGCCAGTAGAAAAACATGATATATTTACCTTTTCACCTTTTACTCCACTGCAGTCACATTTGGATAAAGATGTACATCCATGGCAAGCCTTTAAAAAACATAAGAAAAAAAAATCAGATGTTTTAAATCAGGATAAGATTCTATATGACATCATTAATACAAAGTTTGTAATCCAGCCATTACACATGTGTTCAAAGAAGCTGCACTGAACTGATAGTTCAATCACCTTTATCAATACCTACGCTTAGACATCAGTGTTCTACAATTCACTTCCCTGGAAACTGTAGATTTAAATTTATGCTTAAACACCATTTATTCTAGGGCAAGGTACAATGCAACACCTATGGCCAAGCAGTCAGAACTTCAATAAAACAGTCTCTTGGGCACATGCCTCCGTACTGAGAAGAGTCCAGTTATGGTTCCCACCAGTAGATGTCAGGTCCTGCACAGGAGTTTAACCAAACCTGAAGCTTATGAGCATATTTGTGATAGTTATTAGGAAAATACTTACTATACAATTAATTCTTCCCTCCACAGCTCAGTTATTGAAGACAGGTTTTTAAAAAGCCTTAGATTTCATCTAGCTGCATTCACACACCATTCCAAAGCATGACAAATCAGCTACAACAGTTTCTAGAATAACTTTTTTTGTAGTATGTCTCTACATAATACATATGGTCATCAATCTTCAAACTGCTTTGTATTTAAAAAACATGACCCACATTAAAGGATACGCTACCTGAAATACATTTGCGTTTAATGTTTTTTGAGAACAGGTGTAACATCACATTAAAAAATACTTCACACACTTTAACAGTTTGAAGAGCTGAGCTTTTGGGGTCGTCCCTCCCTGTAACCTTGAGAGAACATTACATGCAAAGTTTCAATCAAGCAGGAAACCTGTTAATGTGTCAGATTGTCAGATCTTAAGTATACTCACACTTGGAATTCTAGTCTTCAGTATCACAGAAGCATTTAGAGACATGACCCATCACCTACCTGGCATTAGGAATGTCCTGGCTCCTAGCCTAAACACACTACCAAGCATAGGACTGAAAACTGATGTAGCTTAATTCACCTGGAGCTCCACAAACCCAGGATCAGAAGCATCTCCTAGTAAAAGGTAGAGCTTTGAGTTTTAAGTACAGCAGTAGTGTTACACAACATGACTAGGGCATCTCTCAGAGTCTTCCATTTGGCTTTTGTAATCAGTTTCGTGATTTGATGTATATGAAAACTCAAAATTCTTCACAGGGATCTACTGAGCCAATTTCTGAAGTGAAACTGAACCTTACTAGCCAGTTCAGGTTTTCAAAGATCAGACTGGGTAACCTGGCCTGACCTCACAGCTGAGGTCAGGTAGCTTGGAGTAGAGTGTTTGCAGAGATGCCCTTCTGATGTCTCCATTCAATCCAAGTTACCCTGTGAGTTTGGTATCAGATCCTTTTCACTTTTAAAAGTGGATTTTTTTTTTTAAAAAGCATGTTCTTTGTGAACCAGTTTTAGAATTAATCTCGTTAACAAAGCTTCATTTAAAAGGGATTAACCTTAGTTACATGCAATATTCCCTTGCCTCACAGTACAAGCCTAACAAAGAAATAGCAAGTTACCTAGCTCACTGTGCTTCCTTATTACAAGGATAGCATAGTGAGAGCTACCTGAAAATCTTTGTTGCCTCCAAGAGGCAGGGGGAAGAAAAATCAAGTAAATCAGTATTCTGTAAAACCCACTAAAAGCTGTGCAGTGGTAAAGCACATAGGGGCTAAAATAGCACACACACAGGAAGCATGATCAAGATCCTACACAGCGTACGTGTCACGGTTTGGGGGAGATTTACTGCGGTTACAGAACATAAGAGACTCATTTAGTCTTCCTCTGTTTCCAGAAAATGTTTCCAGCAGAAATTCCCTGAGTTTTCAGGTGCAAGAGAACTGTTGGGGTGAATGGGACAAAAGGAAGCTGGAGGGGAAAACGATGGTTTGAGATTACACTGTCACTTCACAAAGTTAGATGTACACAGTTACGTGCAGTGTGTTTTTATAGTGAAACTCAGTCTCTGCCCTTTGCCACTGTATCCCCCTAGAAACGGGAAAACCACATTGTTAGCACTAACACATCTTCACCAGTGATCCTGTCGGCATCAGGCCTACACAAAGATAGATCCAACCAAGAAAGAAAAAGAATAAAGAAAATACTGCTTTGATTTAATCAAGATAAAGTTGGTTTGTTTTAAAAAAATAAA
The DNA here is from genome assembly GCA_025331215.1 of Actenoides lindsayi. Classification (NCBI taxonomy): domain Eukaryota; kingdom Metazoa; phylum Chordata; class Aves; order Coraciiformes; family Alcedinidae; genus Actenoides; species Actenoides lindsayi. The sequence continues at coordinate 85,995 of WTSP01013258.1, read as the reverse complement.
AAACCCAACAAACAACCCCGTGCCTGCCTTGAGTAATTCATATGTTCAGCCTAGATCCCTTACACTTTGAGCAGCCTCTTAACATATATAAGTAGCCTGTCTTGAAGAGTCGAGTACTCTGAATGCTTTTTGACTGATGATTTTGGGTATCCAGTTCAGATGTATTACTTCCAGAAAGGGAACAGTCTTTCCCAGGCAGTGAAGGGGAGGTAAAAAAAGTCTGCAACTGGAAAACTCTTCAAGTACCCACTGTAATCAAATTTTTGGCTTAAATCCTGGGAAGATCTATTCACCCATAAGCTTATCAAGAAGTGTTCCCTCAGCAGAGTCACTTATCTTCCTGTACAAAAGCTGTATTTGGCAGATTGTGTTTCTTATTTGCATCAACTTGTATCCCCCGCCAAATTCAGTTTTAACTAAACAATTTGAGGAGGAAAAAGCCCTGAGAATTTGTACTATATCAAGATCAATTCACTTCACTTACAGATCACACTGCAGTAAAGTGTAAAATCCTAAGCAAAACATGCTGGAACAGCAAAATAAAAAAAGCTTAATGACCTATTCTAAGCAAAAACTTCTTGTTTAGACTTTTCAATAATCTCAAGGCCTGTTTTACTTGGGAAAGCAGGCAAAGTGTGCTACAGGAGAATGCATACTGCGTAACAAGCTAGTACAAGTTTAAAAGCCACTCAGCAGCCACAGGCTAGAGATTTCTGAGGTCACAGATTTAATTCTGTATATCAATGGAAAGAAAAATCCAGGCTCTATACTATTCATAGCAATACTTGGAATTTCTCCCACACAAGCACTAAGTTATCTACATTTCAATACAACAAAGCAAGCAAATACCCTGACTACAACGTTTCAAGCATAGAATAAGATACAGTAAGAGCTAGATTTAGGTGGTTACAATGAGTAGCTTGCCCTTAGTAACAGTTTAACCATTGCTAGTTCTGAAAATCAGGTGACTTACTGGGTTTTCAGATATGAAAAATTAAGCTATTCCAAACCCCAGTGGAACTCTGAGTTAACATTTGGTACACTTGTTACAGGTTGGGGAACTCAAGTCATCTGCCTTGTATGAGGGAGCCAGAATCCTTCAATAGTAGCTCAATTCTCAGCTCTGTGCAGTAGGAAGGACACAGTCTTAGGCAACAAGTAATATAAAAATACTGGATGTAACTGTGAGTTGTGACTTGATCATAAGGAGCCGGTCACAATCTCCACACGTATTAAAATCTTTCCATTTTCAGCTACATGAAGATGGATAAGGAATTGAGGCAGGCTTTAAGAACAAGCCTGAAACTGCTCAGATTTCCTTCTTACCCACTGTATTCCTGTTGTCTCCTTCCAGCCCCCACCACGTACCTGTAAAGATGAACTCACTCTCACTGCCATTTAGTTTGCTGCCACTTTCGCATAGCAAGACAAAATCAAGGGCCCTAATTAATCTATTAGAGTTTAGCTAATCCTTTCACTGGATTTTCCTGACAGCTACTACCCCATTGAATGCATGTGTAGAGAGCAAGTTCTTTTCATTAGTGTATAAAAGGAGGGATGGTATTGGTTTACTGCTCAAAGGATAATTCTTCCAGAACAAGCTCAGTCTTTTGTGTCTTACATGGACGGAGGAAAACTGCTTTATGCCACCAACAGAATGGGGTTTGTTTGTTTGTTTTTCAGTTTGAAATAAAAAGTACACATTTGAAATCAAAGTCACCACTTACTCTTGGCCGCAGGTTTAAGTCAGCTCAGTGAAATGAATAAGCCTAAACTAGCCTCAAAATTTGTTTTGGCTAGATGCCTGCCTTATGCATTGGGCACATTCCAGTCCTTCCCCTTCAGCCATAGAGATGTCAGCTACAAGGCAATCTCAGCATATTCCACTCCCTCCTCACCTCCCATTCACTACAGCATTGAACAAAATATTTCTAAAAACCACCAGATAGATGAAAAATATGCAATAGTACTTAAGGTATAAGTACTTGAACATATAGGAATTCAACAATATTTTAATACTCTTAACAGGAAAGATTACAGGGATGTAGATGAAGCCATTTATTTACAGAACTTGAGATTTACAAATTAGAAATTAATAATCAAGGGAAAGGTCAACTTCTTACAGAAGCACAATAGGTGAATCAATAAGGTACCTTTGCAAACTATTAGAAGAGTTCTGGCATGACCCAAGCTGCTCACAAGTTCAGTCCAGATATCAAGCAGTTGGATAAGAAGAAACAAGAAACACTCTGAACATTTACAAACTGAGCAATTTCTTTACTCCAATATCTTCTTTATGTCCTCTCATGAACGCAGAATTTCACATTTGATCTCACTTGTAGAAGAGCACAGGGACATTACTGAATTCACCTAGCAATGAAGCTTGTACTGACAGACTACACGCTATTCTTGCCAGCTCAGTTCTGGTGGCAGCAAGAGGTCAAGTAGGAATCCAAACCTGACACTGTACAGCCACTGATTTTAAACACTTGAGTGGCCTGCAATGGATTAAAACTCCTGCAGAGATTTAAAGGCCACTGAGCTTCTGCGTGCAATACCTGTTAGGATTAACATGCACAAACCAACTTCATTAACAGATGTTGTCCTAAGAGAACCAGACAGTTATTTGACATCACAACATTGTAAGCTACTTCATCAGGTGAGAAAAGTTCCCTCCAGCAGGGAGAAAATGCACAGAAAAAAACACTCAAGTCAGTTCTGCCCAGGAGAAACTGGCCAGGATTTTAAAGCAAATTTAAAGCTGCACCACACTCTGATCACAGGAGCATAAACGATCTGTGGAACAATATTCCAGCTTGGGAGGGAAGAGCAGAAAGCAAGCAGAAAAGTCTAGGAAAAAGTGTTAATCTGCACTCAAGTCACACTCTGCAGCAATTGCTGTTTGTGTTTCCTCTTTGTACATTCCCACACTTTATTCTAACACTTTCATTAGCATTTATTTGAATACACGACAAGGTCATTTAATAGTTTGATTTTACTAAGATTCCATTCACTAGAACGGTCAAAGGAAGAACCAGTCACAAAACCCATTCAAAAGCACTTCTCTGAGGGCTTCCACATGGCAAACAGTCCATCTCCCCCAACAGTTCTTGAGCCTGCACCTTGCAGTTCTATTCTGTATGCTTGTCCACAAATACGAGTAACAGAAGGGCCTTTGCAAGGCTGATGTGCTTACGAGTCATTCTACTACCTGTAGCAGGCTTAACTATAGAGCGACTCTGGGGACAGCTACTCAGACAATGAATTACTATTATTCAAAGGCATCTCAACTTCAGGAAAATCACACAGTAGACTGAATACTTAAGGCTTTATTTTTTCCTTTCAAGCATTATAAAAAGCTAATATTATTAGGACCCAGTGCTCTAAGTTTTAGATTCATTATCAAGCACATGAATATCAAGCTCCCTTCAGTATTTACCATCACCACATGACCAGCTATTCTTGTCAGCAAGCTAGTCCAGTGATAGAATTAACAGCACTAGGTTTTTGAAGACCAAAGAACAGGAAAACATACTGAATTAAACATTGACTCTGGCATTCTGATAGTTTTATCAACCCCCAAAGCCCAGTGCCAGAAGAACTACAGGTACATCAAACCCCTCAAGTCCTTTCATAGCGTTTGCCACTCCCACACTAGTTTATCGCCAAAGAGGAAAAGGGAGAGGGGTTAGGAACAATGAAAGTGGTAATTAGGCTAAAATGGATGGGTTTGAAGTCGTTAATCCAGAAAACAATGAAATCAGACTTCCCAATTCACCAGGTCTGTCTCTATTTTACCAACTATGTGGTCTAAACTTCTCAGAACTACAACATCTAGATTAGCTCAAATACATGCAACTTTCCTGCTGAGAAGCAGTTTAACAGTGTTTTGCAGTTCACACAACTGTGGAAGCTGCAGATTTCCAAGCTGAACCGCAATGCCTCATCATTTGCTCTTGTTCATGATTTAACATCAGTAGAGAATTTTCAGAGTAGATACTGCAACTACTTGTTGGACAACCGTGGAAGGCCTAGTCCTAGAAGAAAGCTTAGAGAGGACAAATCTTGCACCTCAGTTATTCTAGCTGCTACAGGAGCTGCTGAAATGCCACTAACATCACCCTTTGCATTCAGATGACTGCTTACCAGTTAGAAATAAGAATGCTTTAACATTAGAGGATAACAAGGGAGCATAAATATTGGATAATTCTACTGACACAAAGACTGACTCTGCCATTACAGTTTCACTCTGATTCAAATCAGCAAATTCAACACACAGAAAAGCATCAGTTACAGATGCCTTTGCCTTACGAGAAAGACCACGTGCAAGTCTCAAATTCAATTATTCATACCTCTACTTAGAATGGAAAAGAAATTCAGTCTTTTCAGACAAAGATGAAGCTTTATTTTGGTGGTGGTCCTGAAGGACATACTCACATTTATCAGCTTGCCAAGATCTGTGTAACAAAATACCTGCAGAGTTATCGAGCTAAGGATTTACTACTCATCCAGGTCAAAGATTTCACCATTTATCTTCAGCAAGCTGAGTTTTCTTTCACTTGCCTGGACATGAATATAACCAAGAAACAAAAGGTTTTGTGGGGATTTGACAAGCACGGTTAAAGCTGCTATTGTGAGTTCTAATTATGATTTCACATACACTCTCTTTAGGCCTAACAAGAATACAAGTCTGCAGATAACAGTTTATTGCTCAAGTATCTGTGTGAAGTCAACTATGGCAGCAGAGACATCACAGTTCCATAATCCAAATGGACATTCTTTTCTTACTGAAGTATTATATTTATGAGCAGCAACATTTCTAAAGCAGAATCTAAAGTAAAAGACCACTACATAACTTAAAGTAATTGTTTCCCCTCAATTTACCTAGCTAAAGATACTAAGAGCATAAATTTCATGGTCTAAAAATCTAAGAGTCAAGACATATTTGCAGAAGTTCTTGACAAATTTTTTTTATAAAGGGAACTTCTGACATGTAATTTAACCTGTTACACCTTGAGGCAGTGTCTTCCTTTGAAGTCTGCACAATACAATATCTGTTCAGACGTGTAGAGGAAGCCCCTAACTATAGTAGCCACAGTTCTGGCCACTGTGAAGCACAGAGAGGCAGGTTAAAAATAGATTGAGATGCCTGATGGATCAGCACCCCTTCTTTTTCCTCTTAAGCAGAAGCACTAGGTTGTTTGTTGTTTAGATAATCAACTACAGTAGTAACATGAAACATAACTGTAAGAGACCCATTAAATCCAGTCACCATACCCCACATGAATGTTCTGATTATACACAGTTTATGGATCAGTGTTTTCTTAGAATACAGTTACTATGATTTCACTGGAGTTAAAGGGCCTCATTTTAAATAAACAAAAAATGAGAACCTTCACATAACTACCTTCAGAATATGCAAAACCAAGTATGTCTATGTTGTTAAATATTGTGCCACAATAGGTGACCTTTTTTCTAAAGAGGACTGAATTTTCCTGCCTGTACTTTGTACTAAAATTATATTGAATTTTACTCCTTGAAGCTGAATTAATGATAGCTTTTGAACACAGTTCTCTATAAAGGTTACCTTCCACAGCACTTTCTAGTTAAAATAAAGGCAATATTACCAGCAATAGATATTTCCTTAGATGAGCTGACATGGTCTAATCACGGACAGCTTCTGGACTCATTCTCTTTACTGAATTAAAACCTTGTTTAGTTTTCTTTCATCCTGAAACTGCAACTATTTGCCCATAATGTTTCCTACAAACCTCAGAGCAACACAGGGAACAATTTCTCTCTCATTTCCTGGAAGCTCCTAAGATTCAGAAACAAGATCTATAGAGGCACTCACCCACGTATTTTGTCAGGTCCAGCTGTCTCTGCTGCACAAAGTCTCAACAAGGGCAGTAAAAGAGCCAGCTACTCAAATGCCTGAACTAATGATCAGAGTTTCTAGACAGAAAAAAAGACGTGGGAAGGACTCATTCCTAGCAAGCCCCAGAGAGGCTGCAAGTCAGCAGGAAGAAGCTTACAGAGGAACAGCTTAACCTACCTGAAGTTAGAGGTTCCCACCTCCCTTTAACAACTAAGGTGAAAACAAGCAAGTACACACAGAGGCTGTCCCCTTGAAACGGGAGGTATTGCAGCCGGACAGAATCTTTCTGTATCTGATTCCTGAACCAGAAGACCAAATGCAAGAGTTCAGCTGGGCATCCAGTCAACTTCCCTGCAGCCCCAAATGTTACTCTTTAATTGTACTTGGTTTTGAGAGGGAGAAGACTGAAAACTCTTCAGGACACAAAACACCTTTAAGCAGGCAGTACAAGGAACAGAGTTAGCCCCTGCAACTCAAAGTAGCTTGTTCTCATTGTCTACAAAGCTTCCTATCTTACAAAATTATTCTTGCTGCTCTGCTTTAAAGAGTGCTGCCAGCCTTGCACTCAACTGTGAGCAAGGAAAAGGACATGGACAGCTCTCTCCACTTCTGAAAACTCTTACATTTCTGTGGTCTGTTAGCATTACAGGACAGAGATTTGCCTTCACCATAGCATATTTTACTGGGTGGGACACACAGAAAGCAAAACGAATCATATCAAGCTCCACACAAGCATTCTCACAAGCATATCAGAATTAAAATTGAAGAGACCTGAGAAGCCAAGTCCTCCTGTCCTAATGAATACAAATCTCAAAACAGGCATACATCATGCCATATGAATTTGCTAAAGTTTCCTTCAATACCAACTCAGGTTAAGTCCTACTTTTATGCTGCCATCCAGAGGCAACATCTTAAAAAGCACCTATGTTTAGATTTGGCAAGTGTACCTCCTGATAAGTAGCACAAACAAAGAGCCCTAGAAGACAGGAATGTAAACTACCAGGTGGTCTTCTAGCCCAGTTCATCTCCGAGTTCCTGAACTGATGTCAAACACTACATTTGCCTCCTGAACAGGTAGTGCAGCACCAGCGTGAACTTCCAAATAGACCCCATTAATGGAGAAACACTCTAAACAAAGTCACTCTGGTTGGCTTTTCAGGTTTGGAATGGGAGGCTGTGGGGGTGGACTAGCTCTATACCATCTCTGTAGGTAGTCTACACTTCACTACCACTCATTTCAGTTCGAAAGGCTGAACTCAATGCAACCCACCCCCTAGCTTTTATACACACCATAAGCAAACTCCTTAACCATGCACATCAGACACCAGCGGAAGGGTTTGTTCTAAGCGTGCCTCCATCTCTGCAGCTAACACCAGCACCGAGACACAAGCATTAGGTACCTGACATCCAGTCAGTGGCAGTACACAGTAAGCCATTTTGCTTTTCAGGAAGTCTCAGTTTTACTGGAATTTTACACACAAGTCTCTAATCACTAGCCTCTTGAGGCTTCCTGATTTCTTCCAGCTGCAAAGAGGGAGTGCCATATGGTACTCATTACAGGGTAAGATTTACTAGTCATTTAGGGCCTTTCCCAAGCAACAGGTGTTAGATGTTGCCAGTTTCTATAACCATGGCCAAATGTAACACACACCTAGGCCTACCTGTCAGCTAGGCTTGTAAGGCTCAGCTACACTTGCAAGCCAAGCATTATACAGTCGTAACACCACTCCTGCCGGCAGTCTGTTATTAATCCTTTGCTGGTTAAGGAAACAGGGAAAAGATACAGGGTCCAGACTAATTCTCCAGAAAATGTCCTGTTCCTCAGCTACAGAAGATACAACTGAGGAAGCTTCAATTCCTGAGTCCTGTCAATGGATGTCAGTCAGTCATCACTTACAACTGCACCTTCATGTGTCAAGTGCATGAAGACGACCACACAAGAACAGAAATCCATTTCTTCCTCTGAGAAAGAAGATGCAGAATAGAACAGCATTTCAGATTAACCCACCCCTGCTGTGCTCTATTTTGAAACCACTGAAAGCACTAAATTAATACCAAAGATTAAGCAAGTATACACACTAAAAAGAATAGAGGCTGTGCACAGTGATATTGCCTTGAGATGTTATCTGAAGAGCACACACCCTCTCTTAACTGTCAGGACAAGACCTAACTCACTTCAAGCTTGGTGGGTGTCTGGGGGATTTTTTGCAGTGGAGGTGATTATCAACTCCATTCTCCTTCAGTTCTTGGACCAAGTATCATAGCTCCAAGGTTCTTTTAGTTAAAGCTGTTTTATCATTTGTTTATGCCTGTAGCATCAGCATACACTGTGTACACATTTTAATACCTGAACACAGCACTATGGGCAGCACTTTGTCTGTCATGTTCAATACTAACAAAAAAAAGCTACTCTCCAGTCTCAGGTAATCAGAGTTAAGAAGTGGCACTGAAGAGGGAGAAGTTAAACAAGGAAGAAATGAAGACAAAGCAGTTGTCCTAACCCTCCAAGTCAGAGGCACTTTCAAAAAAACAAAAAACGGAGCATCAGGACCTAATGTGTTGGGAGGCTCTTTTATCCACATGGGTTCAGAAATCCCCAAAGCTGATAAAAGCAGAATATTAAGTGGGAGGGTCTCAGGTGCCTGTTCAGAAACTCACATGGTTAACTTCAGCAGTTAAAGAGTAGCCCTAAGATTTAACTCCAGTTCATTTACTGATGCACTGGCTGTATCCTAGCAAGAGCTCAGGGTCTCCTTAGAGCACCTGTCACCTAAGTGAGGTGCTTCCCATGCTATCAAAAAGTGGCCTTACAGCAACAGAAGATCACAATAATAATTTCCCACAGACTGTTTCACAGGGCCAGAGCAAAATGGGGCCTGAATATATTGTACTGTCTTTAAAACACTGGGACAGCTGCAGGCTAGTGCTAAGCATTCTAACACACACAGATCTTGGAATCAGATACTCAAACTTGATTAGAAGAAATAGATTTCATTCCCTTACACTAGGGAAATTAGTTAGCCACTATACATTAAACAGAATCACTGCATTTGGGTTGCACTGATCATAAACTTAATTCCCAGGGTATGCTTTCTGTTCAGTCACACTTGTCAGAGACTTGTTACACTAAAAAAATTTGAACCCATGCCAAAGAACTAGCTAAAAGAACCATAGATAAGATCTTTACAAAACGTATTGAAAATAACAAGGATTTTTAAATATTTACATTGTATCAGTAGTAGGAAAGGCAAAATAAATCTGAGAAGTGCTAGAGAAAGGAGTGCAGAAGGGAAGTGCATTTTGTATTTGCTTCAAACAGAAGCTGACATCTAAGCTTTTATAATCATTTCTTCTGTATTTTGTCTCTGACTACTCAGATCATAAAAAGACTTTTTTTAAGAAACAGTCACAACTGAGTATTCATGCTTAGAGTTTCAGTAGTAAACACATTTCAGTGGAATATGAATACATAAAAGTGTACCAGATAGTGCTTTAGTAAAGACATGAACCGTGTACCCAAAATATTCCTTTCTCAAAGTAGTTAGAGGCATACCATTCACTCAAAACTCGTGAGGAGAGTGTTGCTTTCAATAAATGCTGTGTCAATCACTGACTACTACTTGATTTGGAAAGTGATGATGTCTTCAGCAGTAGTGCTAAGCTTTTCCTTGCTTTGACACATGTAAATTTAGTTATTGCTTTCTCCAGCAATTGATTTTATTCAGTGACTCTCTGGAGGTTACTAGGGAGCAAATTCACAATATCTAACCTAAAGTAAGATACTCTAAGTTTATAGGAGTAGGAGTGGGCAAGGAGAGCACACACACACACAGAGTTCCAACACCCTAGCACAATAAAGTGAGGAAATCCACTCATAGGAAATAGCCCTCAAGTATCATTAAAACTCAAGATGCAGTTTAGTCTGAAGCTTGACAGAAGTAAGAAACAGCCCCTGGCATTTGTATGCATTCCAACACAGAAAGTCACTTTTTCTAAAGGAAAGTATTCCCTGAAGCACCCTCTTTTAGGGAGTATACCAACTCCCACAAGAAAATAACCCACTGCAAGTTTGTGATATATGGTCTGCATCCTGCAGTAACCCATAGAATAATTACAAGCACTCAATACTGAGATTCTGCCAAAATTATCAACTTACTCTTCTGCCATCAAGACAAAAAAGTCACTGAAAAGCTTGCAGTGAAGTTTAGAACAATACATTCACAGTGAGCCACGTTCTTACTGATGTTAAACATATTTACTTAGTCTGGCTGTTTAAAAAAAACTATCTCCATCACTGCCATGACCAGTTGTGATGTTCCTCCCCAATTACTTCTGTAGTATATTAGCAGTTTAAAGCTCTTTAAAGAGACCTGCTTGATGATTCTCACTCTTGGGTACAGTATGCTGATGTTCTAAAAATACACATCTTCTGAGCATGACTAGACCTGTCAACAAGCATTTTCATTCCAGCCTAAAGTTCAGGAATTTCCTAGGTTCAATTAGGATACAAAAATTCATACTTTAGTTATAGAAGTTTTAAAGTAATAGCAGTAACAAAGTGTTAAGAGATTGAAAGCTTTTAGAACAGAAGATATTTAAAGATTTTTGTGCACACACAAGTGGAGGAGCATCACCAATCCTATTGCCAAGAAGTTTCTATAAGCATTCTGGATCTGAAACTAAATGACACTACAGAGGCATTTCCACTTCAGTTAAAAATACAAAAAACCATTACCCACACAAATGTCAACTCCTCTATCAATGTTGTCACTGCTTCCCCGGGCAGACAACAGGTACAGGCTTCTACAGGGGAAAGCAGTGTCATGAGAAAAGGCTGAATGAATACTGAAAGTTAAGCTGACTATCAAAACAAAAACATGCAAGCCTTGCAACTTCTCATCCTCCCTAGATTTTCTCCTTGATGTTTTAAATATTTAATGACTTAAGAATTTTAAAAGTAATTGTTTTGCAGAAGCCTCAAAGTTTTGTCCTCATGTCTGGCTACACAGTGACTGGAGGAAGAGATATACAAGAAGTCCAATATAAATTCCAATTTCAGTCCCATGAAGAAGCCTCCTTTTCCTTCTGAAAGGTTTAATGTATAATTTTAAGAACACTTCTTATATATTGAACTAATTCAGAAGTACTTTCTCTGATTAAGTCAATTCATAGTCTGAATGACAGCTAGAAGTTACGTTGCTTTCCAGAAACGATGGCTTCTGCTGTAAAACAGGTTGGTTCAAAGTAAGTTGACTCAGGAAAAATCACTGCCCCATAAAAAGGATTATTTTTAAAAGGATTTTTAAACCAAGCTCATAAGCTCCTTCACCCAAACATTGTTTTACAGTGACATTTCTTGTCAGGAAATTAAATTTTCTGGGAGCTGAAGGCTTGTCTAGCCTTGCCTGCAGGTCATGTTAGTTTTCATTGCTTTAAGTAAAGCCATTTAATTGCAGTTTCTAATAACTGCTACTTTAATTCAAGGTGTAGGAAGAGTACAGTCCATTGCCCAAGGTGGTCATTTCCTTCCTCTCTATCAGACACCTGCAGGACTTCAGTGCATGAAGAGAAAGGTTTGCTTCTGAAGAATTGATGCTGTATTTCATAGACAGACTGAGGCTAGATAGTCTCTTTTTCATGAGCTGACAGTGTATTCCTTCCTTCATGAAGGAAGGCCTTAATTGCAGACAAGATGAAGACAAAAAATCAAATGCAAGTATTGAATTAATGGTTGCTTAAGCTTAGTAACTAATGTTTCTTAGATTGTCACCCAGAATACAAGAGTTAAGTGAGGAATTAGAATGGACAGTAACAAAATTAACTATTCTAAATATACTGTAAATTTTGGACTTTTCAGAGTATTGGAGAAATACCAGCAAGTCCAGCTAAAAATCATCACTCCTAATATCCCAAGCTTGATTATAAAATATGGAAAGGACAAGACTGACTACCGGGAAAACAGCAAAGAAAAGCGTTTGGGATAGAGGCGCCTCATTTATGTATAAGAAGCCTAATTCGTATTTCAGAATGTGCTACAGGATGAACAGAAGGCTTTCACTTTCCAACCACATAACTACCAGGTATAGATGACATAGGCAACTCAGGCTGTAAAAATATAAAATGCAGCATCTCTGACACTGTCTACAAGCTTCTGCCCTTCCACTCCAGCTGGACCATTCTCTAAGGTATACAAAGTACCTGAAAGACTAAGGAGAAATAGAAGTCTGTCAAAACAGATGTTGATGTTCAAAGCTCATAGCCTTTCTCTCAATACAGTGGTGGCAAGTTGCTTCACTTTATCACTAAGGTTGCCAAATAAAGCCAAGTTTTGTATAGCACATTAAGGTTCTTATCTTTTTGTCTAGCTGAGGAGCCACACAAAAAGGCAGTTAGTCAAACAGAATTAAGCTGGAATGGAAAGTCTGTGTAGTTTGGTGTTATTTTCTATATAAAATAACATTGTAACTATATAAAGTTACATTGTAACTTCTAGCAGCAGCTCCTAAAACAATGAGCTGAAGGACCTCTATAAAGCTTTACATTCCTCATAAACTGCTCTACAGTCTCAAGCTCTTAAACGAAGCCATTCTGATACAGCTCTGCTGATTTCTTGCCATGGCTCTCAAGTGAGTCTGTGAAGCAATTGGCAGCGTTTTCCCTTAAGCTCCTGCAAAAGCCCCATATGGGCCAGTCACCCTTCGAGCTCTTCTACCAGAGACAGTAATGTGATCTTAACTACTGTACCTACATCTCCAAATACAACACAAGAAGGTGAGACAACTATTAGAGGAGAGAAAGAAACAAAAGTCAGATTCTTACCAGTGAAGCATTGCAACACAAACCAAGAATTTCCTCCAAGCTGCCCGTTCCTTTGAGAGAAGGAGTGTCTACCACATACACAGACCCCAACTGCAACTAAGGGTTGTACAAGTCTGGTTTCTAAAGGGCATCCTAATTCTGTAGGAAGCAGTACAGGATAAATATCTTTACCCCAGCGGTGTGGTTTAAAAGATTCCCTCTGATAACAACTACAGCCAGTCCTAGAACAAACAGTTTCCAGTACGTTTAGTAGAATTCAGCAGAAAGTCCCGGCAGATACAGACACTGGCAAAAAGACTGAGTAGCCTGTTTTCAGCCAGGGGAGTGAATAGAGCTTTGCTTATCTCAGGGAAAGTTAAGAAGAGGGAAAGCAGAGGTTTCAGCAGAGCTGCAGTAACAAAGCTTATCTAGCACACAGTGGGGTCATATTAGACTACAGAAGGACATTTTTGCAGGTCTAGCTATATGCCTTAATAAAGAGGATCATTTCGTAGATAATAGGCATTTTCTTTTTGGTTCTAGTTTAAGTGTTGCACACAGATGTCTTTACAGTGCCAGGAGAAAGAAGAGACTGAAATTCAACTCTGACATTTTAATTCTCTGTAGAGATTAGGTAAAAGAAACAAAATACAGATGAGACTAAACTATTTTCCTTCCCCTCCAAATGGGAGAAGGAGACAAACAGAAAAACAGCAACAGAGCTGCAATAACTAAAAGCCTTGAACACCATCAGCTTCAAATCAGACAAAATCCATAGCTTTAGAGTTCCATTTTGACTGCTATTGTCAATACTACCGCTACAATACATTTTTCTTTCATAATATCGTAACGGAATACCACACGTACAAACACACACTGTGTAAGAGACCCTCCGCAAGAGAATACGAAACTAAAATTCTGAATGCTGCTGTGCTGACAACTTGAGCGATGGCTTCTTGACTAGCTGCAATTAAAATAGAAACATTTAAGTGTGAACTTTAATTCACAAATGAACTACACAACTATGATTCTTTTTTGACTACAGGATATGCAAGTAGTCTTAACAGAAAGTACACCTAGGAGCGTGGCTGTACTCTCGCATAACTTTACTTATAGGATAATTTAGGCTGGAAGAGGCCTCAGAAAGTTATTTAGTCCAGTCATCCATTCAAATGATGGCAAAAGAAATGCAGGTTCGTAAGCGAAAGCCACATAATACCAAAGTCTTTTCCAAACAGACTAAAGATCCCTATTCACACATTATGGTGTAAGAATTAGGCTTTTTAGAGAAAGTCTGAAGCATTAACAAGTTTAACCTAAAATGTTTTTTGTGGTATCACTTCACAACTATCTAACTGACCAACAACCATCTTACCTAAAATTAATATCACATTCCATAGTTGTTGGTTTGTTGGGTTTTTTCCCTGCTTCTTGCATCTCAAAACAAGTTCTCTGAGAAAGACATAAGCTCTGCAAAAAAAAAGAGACTTGAGACAATTGCTAATGCTTATTTTAAAAAAACTACTTTTCCCATTCTTTTTTGTAACAGGATGCTCTCCTCTGCAGGTCAGCTATGTTTATTCTGTTGATAATTTTGCATTACACTGAAGCTCTTCCTGCACACTCTTAGCAATAATATAACCAGGATGCTCAGCATGTTTCCTTTTTCAGAAGCTGCACTGTACCAGTGATATCTAATAAGGTTTAATTGCATTGCTAACCTTCTGCAGGAGGGTAAAAGATGCTGCTTAAGGCTCTTGAAAGAGATGGTTAACAGCAAAGTCTGTCATCAGCATCAGATAGTCAAACACTGTATACAGCAAGAACTTAAAAGCAGTCTGGTGGTTTTAAACACTACTGAGTCCATGCAGCCTTATGAAACAGGTAAGCAAAAAGTGCCTTCATTGAAAGCAATTGTCTCCTGCTATCATCACCAGCAGAGGCTGCTTCCCATTCACTACACTTGCATAATACTATTCCTAGAATGTATAAGTGAGTGTTATCTTGATATCTTGTCATGGGGTGATATCAGTGGAGAGTTTACACACTTGATGCGATTAGAGAAGGAAGCATTTTAACCTAAGTGAATGAAAGGTAAAAATGCACAATGCATCTTCACTCTATGTGGGGACCAGATGCCTTAGTGCACTTTGCCCCAGATAGAAAACACACGTATTAGATTTGTTGGGATGTTCTTACTGACTTCAGTTTTGTAATGTAAAAAGTTTCCACAAACCAACAGCAACTAATTGCATTACAATAAGTATTACTGCTTACTCATAAAAGAAAAGATCACTATGTAAATTTACATGTGCTGTTAAAGTCAGTAACACTCGTCTTAGGAAAATGTCCCTTTCTACTTTAAAAAGAGGCAACTTAGATAACTGCTTTCAGCAAGTAGATTAACTCATTTATAACCAAAATTAAAGCCTAGGAGAGCCCATTGAACCGTCAGTCTTTTTCTATCACACAGAAAAACTGAGTAGGATACATAATGATTTTGTATGCACGGCCACAAATGATCCCATGATAGTCCCTATGGCTCTTACATTAGGCTTGGTTCAGGATTCCTTTGATTTGTTTGTATTTTGGCATGTGCCAGAACACACCTTGAGATCCAACTTTTACTATATAACCTTAAGAGCCATTAAAGGTCAAAAGCAAAACACATGACAAACGACAAGTCCCAAGTAGGAGGGCTGGAGCCTTGGTGTTATGAAACTAAGAGAGTCTTGTGCATGACTAATCAAGACACATCCATGGAATTTCAGGATGAAATACTTCTTGAATCCTAAAAGGCAGCATCCATTTAGGTCTGTAGAAGCAGAAAGAACTTTTGTAACTAGGAGGAGGCACAGTCAGTTATGAAATGGGAAATAACCACCACTAATACCATGATAAAATAGGAGAAAGATGACCATCATTTACAAATGAATCCCATTAACCAAGTACATGGTAATTAATGACTCGGTGGCATGTATTCATACACCTGGGTAACCTTTGAAAGGAAAACAACAAAAAACCCATCTCAACTGACCTTGGGAACTTTCACAAATAATACATGACCTCCTTAAAGACAGGTGGCAGCCACCTTGCCAGCCTGCCTTACCATAGTTGAACAATTGTTTTCACCCCTACGCTTTCAAACTGACATAAGGGCAGGGGAAGAAAAAACCAATCGTACAAGTTATTTCACTTTTAATAACTTTAGGGTTGACAAAGTCTACTTACACTCAAAAATCTCTGTCTTAACTGCAAGAGAAACTTTTTTCAATATAAACCAATAGACAGTCACTAACTTCAAATAAATTTCATAGGTGAACACAATTCAAGAATCTAGTCCATCTATAATCTTTAATTAAATATATGTCCCAGTCACAACTTGCATACACTTCTCTACAACCATGCAAACGTAAACCTGCTATGAGGGAAAAACCTCTCTGCTTATAGGAGAAGCTAACTGGCTTATACGCATGTATGTAGATTCATATTAAAACCACCAGGGCACTTCAGTAATAATACTGTCCCTTAGGATACATTATGAACACTTGAAATCACTTCACACGCTGATGACACCATCTTCCACCCCATTCATTCTCCCACTCTAAAGTGAGACCATTCTCAGACTCCCAGCTACTTTTCACACTGTTCATCAGGAGTTACACGCTCCATTCTGCACCGAGTCTGCACAAGAGTGCACAGCATGATCCATGAACTCACCAAGTTCAGATGATGGGCTATGGAAACCCAGCAATGAACACTGGACAATGAAATTCATCCTTATTTCAATATGAAGTTTTGGCTTTTTTTTCCTTTTTTAATTTATTGGAATTTCCCTATGATGCTTACATTGGCAGATGACTCAACTTGTAACTGATCAGTCATATACAGTACTTGAACAACCTGAAGCCATGAATGAAAGACTTCTGCATTTGAAGTGTGTATTGTGAGGCTGAATAACAATTGCGGATATTATTTTAATAAGAACACCAGAATGACTTGAACTCATCCCACCAGATTTATCCTCTTGGGGGAAGGGTGGGGATTCTGACACAAGGCTCCAAAATAAAATTCAGGCAAGAGACCGTATGTATCAAGCGTATTGTACAGTGTCAACTCAACCCCTTCTGACAACGAGAAAAACATAATGCTGATCTTCATTAATGAGGATGGGCACCATTCAGTGTTATCATCATGGGGGATTCAAGGACATCAGAACACTAAAGCATTAAGAAACCTTTAGACTCTCATGACAAAGCATCCGTGGGATTTACATAGGTTGGAGCAGAGGTTTCTCTCCCTTTCCCCAGCCCCCACTAGCCCTTGGGTCTGTGGTTAACCTTATCTGACTGCGGGGCAGTAAATTCCCAGGGGAACTCATCCCAAAAGAGAGGCAGCAGCACAAGTTAGTGTTAAGAACCAGGAATGCCACCACTGTCTTTTCTCCTTTCTGCATTTCTCACAAGGCAGAGGACTGACAACAGGGTCATTCCAGCACAGTCCCTTTCCCAGACCTCACAGATTCCCACCAAGAAATACACGTGGAACTCTTCTTGAGCACTTTCCTGAAAAAGAGGGCCACACTCATGCACACAAACCTCCCCATTTCCAACTCCTGCCTGCTAAAACAGGGAAGTCCTGGGGGTGGGACTGACCAGATCCTTCTTTGGGGATGAGAGCCCTGGGAAGCAGCCTGCTGTGAGGTGGTACTCAAAGCAGCAGAACTAGCACTACAGACAGTGTGGAGACAAGCAGCACTCCAAATCAGGGAGCATTGGTGGCACACTGGTATCACATACACTTGGGTACACACCTGGACACGGTAAGGAGAGGTAGAAGAGGAAGAGAGTATATTGTGGCTAGTCTTTGTTTTTTGGAAGGACAGATGAAAGGTCTGCAGAGTTTCACTGTAAAGGAATGCACTTCAAAGGAGAGTTCAAGACAAGTAAGATTTTGTCAGCTCTAACTACACAAGTTGGGGGGGGCGGGTAGCAGAAAGGTATTCTTCAGCTATTACTGTAACATAGTGTGATTTTTTCAGCTAGAGAATAAACCTAAACAACAGAAATCTGCATTCATTTTTCCCTTCCGAGTAAACTTTTTTATTTAAAGTTAACAGACAGAAGAAGGAAGTGTAAAAATGTGAACTTAACTCATGTTAAAGTATGAGCCTTGAGTTAATTTCACCACTTGACTTAGACCTTCAGCTGTTCACAAGCACTTTGAAACACAAAGCTCCTGGTTACCTCTCCCTCCACTCAGTTCCCAGGCCCAACCACTCCAGGGAAGCTGGGACAGCATCCCTCTCCCAAAGAGAGCAAACAAAACTCTTCTCCAGGCCGCCTACTGTGCACCTTCCGCAACACCGCGCGCATCTCCCATCTCCGCCAGCACCGCGGCTGGGGTTTTAAGCAAGCAGCAGGAACACAGCCCTCAGGAAGAGCAAGCCACGGCCCGAGGCAGTCCTCCGGAGAGCCACGCGCACCAGCCTCCAACTCCCCGCCACGGCCAGGTGTGACCTGCAGATGCAGGCGGAGGCTCCCTGGCAAGAGCTCATGCATCTCCTCACCAAGGTCCTCTAAGGGGGGAGAAGGTACCGAGAGTTGTGTTTTTTTTTAACCCCTCTCCTTTGTCCTGGAGGAACAGCGGGTTCAGAGCGCACACAAAGCTCGCTCGGGCTTCCCCCACCTCACCCTCACGCTCCCTCCTGCCTCCCCACAGCCGTCGGGGAAGTCAGACGTGCCAGCGGCACGCAAGCACCGCGGCCAGCCGGTCCGACGCCGCGAGTCGGCAGGAGGCTGTTATCCGGGCGGGCTCTGCCCGGAGCGGGGCCGCCGCAGAGCCCCCGGCACCTGAGGGCAGCGCGGCCACAGACCCTCCCGCGCGCGGCCCGGCCTCGCGCCGCCGGGCTGCTGTCAGGGGCCGCGGCCCGCCCCGGCCCCTCAGCTCCAGCGCGGCAGCTGCGAGCTCCCCCTCGGCCGCCCCATCTTCGAGGGGGCTCGAAAGCTCCCCGCGAAGCTCCGCGCCGCCGCCGCGCCCAGCGGGGACAGCGGCACCGGGCAGCGCTTCGGGAGAACAAGGAGGGCGCTCCGCACTCACCGCCGCCACCGCCTCCTCCGGCCCCCAGCACCCCAGCAGCAACACCAGGCAGCCGGCGGCCAGGCTGCGGTTCCGCCACCGAGGCTCCATCCTGCCCGCTCAGGAGCTCCGGGGCTGGCCCTGCGGCACGGGCATAGCCTGGCAGGGCGGCGCGATTCCCTCCAGGCGGCTCCCGCCGGCCGCCCCGACGCCTCCGCCCGCCCCTCTGCCGCACTCGCCCGCTTCTCCCGGCTCAAGTCCTCCCGGGACTACTTGCCCCACTGTATTCATCCGCACCGTGGGCGGGCGGGTGGCCGGCGGAGGAGGCTGCGCGCGTGTAGTGTGCGGGGCAGGGTGCGCTACCGCCCCGCTCCGAGGGGGCTGTAATTCCCCGCCGCCTCCCTTCCCTCTGGGCGCCGCGGTTTTGTGGGCTCGAAGGGCGGGCGTCCGTCTCTCCCCGCCCCGCACCTCCACCGGGTGGGCAGCGGCAGGCCCCCGGACTATTTTCTCCGGCGGAAGCACCTCGGTGTGTGAGGGCAGGGGGAGCTGTTGGCAGTGCCGGGTCGCACCTCAGGAGGGGCGAGGCGGCGGGGTGAGGGGCGCCCGCCGCGGCTCGCCCGGTTTCAGTCCCGCCCCGCCCGGCTCCGCTCAGGTGCGACGCCTCAGCGAGGAACCGCGCAGACGTTCTGCCCGGGCACGCTCTGGCACAGCGCGCACCGGAGCGGGGAGCGGAAGGCGGTGGGCGCCCTGAGGGGGCCGGGGCGCCGCGGGGCAGCGGTGGGAAGCGAGCGGTGACTGACCGCCGGCCGACTCCGCGGCCGGCCCCGCCGCTGCTGCAGGGCGAGCGCCTCTGACCCTCCGTCGTAGGGAGGGGAAGGAGCCGGCGGAGCGGCGGCGTCGCGGAGGTGAGCGGCTGTCCGCGGCCGTGCAGGGGGCCCGCCCGCCCTGAGTGACGGCAGCGGGCCCTCCTCTTCCTCCGGCGGCGCGGAGCCGGCGCCCGGGCGGGCGCAGCGGCGCGTAACCGGCTGCGTTCTCTCCGCCGTCCCCGCAGGCTGCCTGAAGCATGGGCCGCGGCCGCGCCCCTGCCCCGCCGGCCGCGGGGCGCGCAGGGTGAGTGCCGAGTGGCCGCGGTCCCCTCCCCGCGCTGCCCCCCCCCGGCCCCGCAGCCTCTGACTGTCCGTCTGCCCTCCCCGCAGGGTGCTGGTGCTGCTGCTCCTCTGCCTGGGCTCGGAGCTGGCGAGTGGGGTAAGTGTGCAGGTCCCGGCCGCGCCTGTGCCGCGCTGGAGGTGAAGGTGAAGGTGGCCACTCAAACCTGTCGGGCTCTGGGCATCCTGCGGCCAATAAAAAAAAAGACGCTTCCCCACGCCTCTCGGAAAGATGCGGATTGTTGTTTTCTTAAATTGCCGTACCTCTCTGCCCCGAAGTTCCCTTGTGCCTTTGACCTGCTCAACTTTGGCTAGATTTTGCCAAGTACGCTGGGGTAAAAGACTGTTTGTATTTGGTGTAACAGCTTTCTGTGTCTGGAAAAGATGGATGGTACTTCTTGCAACTGACTGCCTTTCATTCTTTTCTAGCCTCTTCTCAAACCTTTCAGTGAAAAGTTGACCCTTTAGATCCTTGCCCACAAGGGATCCAGCCCAAAACACCTCCTAACTAAGTAAAAGTGATGCGAGAAATTAAAGGATTAAGCTGTTAAGTGTTCTATCGAGGTTCATGACTGCGAATTACTAACTGTGTTTTAAGTTCCAAGTTGGCATACACGAGCAGTGATTTTATGATCTGTCAATCTGACAATTCTATGACATAAACACAGATTTTTCTCTTGCTATTCCTAATTAATGTTTAAACAGATCAGTAAGGGTTCGCAGGCTTTTGAAGTGTTTGTAGTTTTTCATTTTTTGGGGTGTTGTAATAGATTTTCTGCAGCTGGGATGCTGAAATTGTTAGCCCACTCAACTGTAGAGAAGAAAAGACTCCTTTGGAATATCTGCAGCCTAAATTAAGTGTCCAACTGATGTCATTCAGCACTTCAAAAAAAAAATAATCTAATTGTTATATTGTGATGTAAATTAAGATTGCACAGTAATCTTTGTGGTCTGGATTTTATAGCACATATGCAAAAATGAATTAATGGAAGTAGTTAGTATAATATGGTTTGTGCATGTTTATTTTAATTCAACTTCTAACAGACTTCTAAGAAAAACAGTTAAAGTATGGGTTCTTGATTTGTCAGACAGCGTTTTTCTACTGCTTTCACGAGTCTTTTGATTAAAATTTCAAGGATTTAGTACTTTCCTGTGCACGTGAGAAGAAATGTATTGAAAAGGCTTTAATAACAGAGGTTTATACTTTCCATCAATATGAAAGGCTTGATTCTGCTTTGCACTTTTTATGATCAGTTGCACTAGTAGAATTTCATCATCCTGATCAGGTGGTAGTTACAAGCTCTAATCTTCTTGAAGATTAAAAGATTAGACAGTTTTCTTCAACAAAACCAAGAACTGTTCTTGCTGCAGTGGAAGCTATGTGGAAATGACTTCTCTAGAGCAAGTATTACCAAGGCTTTTGGAAACAAATATGCCCCATTTTGCAGTCCTTTGTATCAATTCCTGCAATACGTCGGTGCAGTTATTCCCGACTGATGCAGATGTAACTGACAGTGGGTGTGTAATTGTTTGTTCCAGTTTTGCTTCATACCTGTTGGAAAGCACATCTCTTAAGCAGTCAAATTTTTTTTAGCTCCTGGATATGTTTCTTTGCCTGTAAAGGGACTTTAAGTCTTGCAGTGAGTAAGATTAATATCTACGTGCCATCTCTAAGTCTTCCTCACCGTTTTCTTAAGGGTTCGAAAACAAGCAAAATCTCTGTTGTTTAATCAGTCTAAAAGTATGAGAAAGAATCAGAAATAGGTTCTTAAAATACTTAGGTTTAGTGCTTTATAAGTCTAAGCAGTTAATGGTTTTAATTATTCTTATTAAAAATGCTGTCAAGCATGCTCAACAGGAAGGTTATACAACTATGTTTTTGTTAACTTCAGATACAGTGGTAGGTTAATGACTTTCTGGTGGTGTGCATTAAAAACACACTCTAACATCTTCCAGGGTGAAGTAAGCTGTTAAAATTCTAAGGATTGTGAGATTTTTTTCCAGTAAGCAGAGGTTTCTTGGGAAAAGCAGGATCTCTGCATAGTCCTCTGCTACACAATTTGAAGTGACTGAGCATGGTGAAGTACAGTGTTAATAAAATGAGGTTAAAACTTTAGGTTAACTAGGACTGGTAACTTCTAGAAGGCTACGCACAGTCAACTATTAAAGTACTTGTTGCTGAAGGTGATGTGATTTATAGTTCTGTGCATCTTCTCTTTCTTTCAAATAGTTTCATTTCAATAACTTGCAGTTGTAAAAGAAGCATCCTAAAATATTGTACCGAGCTGAGTGTTCTTCAGGAATGTGACTGGATGTGACTAGTAGGCAGTGGCTGGCATGGAGGCCAGCATCTTGAATAAAGTTGTATCAAAGATGGCTTTGACTCAGCAGTCTCAATTACAAGGTGCAATCATCCCTCCCTCTGTAAAAACAGGATTTTAAAGTGTATCAGGATTAATTTCTCAGTTTGTACTTATTTTTCCTGCATCTAAATGATGATCTGTTTTGAATAGCAGTACAAAATTAGTCTTGTAATGCAGTCTGTGTTTTCTTGAGCCAGATGTTGAAAGCATGCCTGACTTGCTGTTACACCTGGGGTTACTCTAGGGTTACCTCCTTTGTAGACCAACTGCTGGGTGTGACCTCATTGAGTTTCCCCTGACAGCTTTCAGCTGAAGTCCCTCCAGAAGTTATGCTTCATTCGTGTTTTCAATCTTTTATTATCAGTAATTTGCATTAGTAATGAACCAGGAGTGTGGGTACAAGCTGCTGTGCCAGAATACAACAGCAATGTAGTGTGATCTTGAAGACATTATTACACTGTAAGATAAATGACAAAAGTTGGTCTGGAGCTGGGGGGAGTAAGACAAAGTGTTGGAACAGTGCTGGAGAGGCAGGTGTTTGCCTTGGCTAATCGCTGTCCACTCCTGTGCTTTTATACTGGTTTTTAGAAGAGGGACTTTTAAAAGGATAATCAGAGTTTTGCTGATGTTTCTGGGCTGTTTCTTCATAAACGTGAGGTGGAGCATGAGATAAAAATGGTCACCAAGTCTAGAGACAGCCTCTTGCAATGAATTTTGAGGTTCACATCTCTCCACCCAACTCTCATCTGAGCTGCATCATAGTCCTAGCAGTCATTCTGAGAGTATCCCTGGCATACAGGTGAGATGCTGCTGCTGCCTCATTTATTTCCTTTCTCCTGCTGTTTGGCTAGTTAAGCATACCTGCAATATGTGCTAGTCCTGATGTGATCAACTCCTGTTAGCACTTACTGTAAGGATCTACTGCCCACCACGTTCTCTTGGAACAGCTGAACTGCCAGATAGAGTTCAGTTAGCTTTTGTTTTATGAGTCTGGACTTAATGTACTATTGCAACTCCTCCAAATCTTCATTTTTTTGTATTGGGTTGGGTTTTTTTATTGCTAATAAATGTGCAGATTACCTAGCAATACTCTTTTCCTAGTGCTTAGTATCTTGTTCAGCAGAACAACTACAGTATCCAAGTAAGGCAAATGAAAGATTATGTGCCAAAACCAGTTCTGGGCAGTCTGCTCTATTTTGAGTAACTGAAGCTCTGCTAATTTATGGCAAGCTAGCCCAACTGATCTTGTGTCTCTCTTCACTTACTAGATTCCAGGTTTTCTGTGTGATTGGTTGCATTTTTTTGGTATTTTTGTTTGTTTGTTTTTATATATATCTGTGATACAAATGTTTCGTAATATCTTTTCTTTTAATATGTACTGGATCAGCTTAATTGAACCAAGCTCTTTGTTTTCAGTGGCCTCATACCAAAAATAAATTTTGTCCCAGGGCTCTTACAGAGGGGAAAGAATAGCTTTTTAAGTATAGATATTTAAATTCAGAGTTGCAGCTCTCATCAGTCCACATTCCAATTCAGTTTCTACTAATCTGATCTTATCCATGAAGAGGTATTTAAAAAGGTGGGGTTTTTTTCCTGTTTCTTTTCCATTTTAATCAGTATTTTTAAGTATGCAATCCTTCTGTAGTAAGACTTTTACAACTGTATCTTTACATAGCAGTGAGCTTTCTGGGGAAAGAGCTACTGTCTGTGATAAAGTTACTTGTCTAAGAAAAGAGTCTACAGAATTCAAGAAATAATATAAAATGTAAACCTAATCTTGTAAATCTGAGTTTACCAGATAAGGCAGCTTTTAATCTGTAAGAATGTAGGGGTGGAGAGATGATTGTTTGAGGATTCACGTGCTGCATTGGGAATGGTTCTTCTGCAGAGGTCAAGTTTAAGTAGTAATAGGTCTATAGCAAGATGATGAGAATTGTTCCCTGGTGCTGTAGTAAAACAATGACAATTACTTTTAAAAAAAAAAAATAAGAAGGAGATGGTTCATAACAGTGCTAATTATCTAGCCCCTGCCAAGACAAGTTGAATTTAATGGAAAACTTTCATTTAACGTTGAAACATCTCTTTCATCCAAACAAATAATTTGCTTAGTATTTTCTGGGTGCTAAAGATGATTGACCATAAAATGTGCCAGTTTATTTGGCACTCGGATATTGTGTTTGGTCACAGCAGCTAGGAAATGAAGTAATGCTCGTGGCTGTGAAGAGCTTTTTTGATAGCGTTATCCATTGAAGATTATGGCTGCTCTTTGCATAGGTGTGAGAACCATTGTGTGACCCAAAGAGGCATTTTGTTTCCCCTTCCGGACAAAGCCAGTTTTACATCAACCACCGTGGTCCCCTGACTTATACTGCTATTAGTAAGTCATATTGGTGTCCCTAAAGAAGGCAGGTGCATTTTGTGGTGGGCTGCTCTACCCTTTGTTCATCCTTGCAGGAGAGACACTCTACATGAGTGATCTGGTTCCTTGCTAACTTTTCCTCCCAAGGTAACTGCAGGAACATGCTGATGCTTACAGATACTGTGAGGATGCTACAGATTGCAAAATGCTGTGATAGTCAAATGACTCAGGGTTGCAATGCCCCAACTCCACAAGGTCTTAACTCTGCCTGTTTCTTTTGTAGCTTTTGTATAATAGTCATGTTCCATCTGTAGATGTAGAACTGCTCCGGGAGGAGAGATGGTAACTCTCTGACTTGTACAGGGAGAAAAGAACTTCTTGGTCTCCCAGATCCCCAGGGACACAGCATCTGTTCAGGCAGGGTTGGCAAATTACTGCCATCTCTTGGGTGGTTAATCACACAATTTTTTTTGATCCATAGAAAGCTGCAGTGTTTTTTGAAAAGAGCATGATTGATCCAAAAGCGATTTCCTGTTCATGCAGGTTCTCTGCATTATTTCTGCAAGTATTTTTCTGCTGAGTGCTGACTGAATCATTAAGATTAGACATCCAACTAGTGTCTTGTCAGACAGTTTTGGTTATGTAACAGAAAATATGACCCACCTGATTTTTGATCAACTTTTATGATTAATTAGGAAGGGAGAGCTATAAAACACTGCAAAGCTAATGATTCTGTATTAAAAAGTGCTTATTTTGGAGATGCTATCTGGTTTTAACCTTTTGTCAGTTCTTTTATGGCAATTCTTTAGGTGCATGAAAATAATAAAATAAAGGTATTAATTGGGGGAAGGGGAAGTTATTCTCATATTGTAGAGTGGTGTAATAGTATTTTGAGGTGATCGTGAAGTCGTGGTGGATACAGATGAAAAACTCTTTACTGACAGAATTCTTGATGTACTTGACTTCCTCTCTTCCTTCTGAAGTGGGTTTGTGTGTCCCTCTGTAGATAATGATTTGAAATTAAATTATTGCCTGGATACCAGTATAAAGTTGTATGACCACGTCAAAAAAGAAGAAACTTTGATAACACCTGTGCTTAAATGTTATAATGCTGACAAAGAAAAAATATTTTTTTTAAGCTTTGACTGATAGAAAATTTTCAATCCAGTCTCAAAGTAAATGACTGCTTTCCTTGTTACTCTGGGCAAAAGTAAAATGGAAGTATTTCTGCTGTTACCTGTGGAAGGGATTGTTCTAGCAAGGTCCAAGGCTGTGTTTTGAAAGGGGGAAGCCTTGAAAGGCTGTTGACTTGTTTTTTCCTTTTTTTTTTCCTTTTCCCTCCTTTCAAAATACCTCAATAACCCAAGATAGCTCTCACTCTCCTGAGAAGGCTATAGAACCTTGAGATTGATACACTTCTTTCAGTTTGTGTCTGAGAAGAAAGCAATTAAGAGTGAAATCATGCAGTTCTCATTGCCTGTTCCTTGCAAATAGGGAATTTGGAGTTGTAGGCAATAAATCTGAAAATGCTCAGAGAAAGTAAATTATTTGTTCCTGTGCCTTTTGCACAGATTTCATGCAGCTTACCCTGCCTTGGGTTTTTCCATACAGCTTCCCTTTCTCTGATGGTGTGATTTATATGGAAGTCATGTTGCTGCAGTCTCCAGTAGCTGTATTTAACTTTTTACTCTTCAAAAGGTGTTGACATTAATCTTATTACTTGTGCTCAAAGTCATCTTTTCTTTTCGGAATGGCTTCCTCTTCTCTCAGGTTTGAGGAAAAACGAAGAGGCAGAATTTATACAAAGTCAAAGGAGCTGTTCCATGGACCTGCTGCTTCTCTGGCTTTTTTTTTTTTTTTTTGACACATTTTTTAACAGTTCTTGCTGGTTGGAAGTGACTTTGGCCCTCTGGTTCTGCTGTTGCCCAAATGAACACAAAGCTGTAGTGGTCCCTATGGTCTGTGCTAGCTTCCCTTCTTGTTGTTTCTGCAGGATTTTGATTAGCCCTGGTTGTGTCAACCTCATGGGGCCACTAAACCAGCACCAGCCAGTTTGCATAGTCTCTGCTCACTTGGTTGCCTTAACACTGAGAGAATCAACACTGTGAACCAAATTTGACTGATTTGCTTCAGTCCACTGAGATATCAATAGCTACTGTATTCTAGGTTTGCCTTATTCACACTCTGCTCTATTTTCTCCTGTTTGGGTGGAACCTACTGCACTTTGTACACCCTCCAGCCCTTGCCTCGACGTGCTCTTAAGCTCATCTGCCTTTCTAGCTCTGCTTTGTGCCTTAGCAGTCTAGGGAGGCTGCCAGTATGACTCCTGGCGGTTAATCCTGTAGTGATTTCTCTGGTGCCTCACTCTTAGCAGCAGTGAGGACGTGTCAATGCCTGTTACCCAGGAATCTGTGTTGCAGAAATCTGTTTGAGAGGGTTGCACCTAATGTTCCTTGGTTTTTCCCATTGCTAATAGGGACAAATGATTCCATCCTTGACACAAGCATTTGGCAAGACCTCAATGCAATGTATAACACAGGTAAAATTTAAACACCATCTAGGTGTTGTATCTGGACTGATTGGGATCTAGCTAGAAAAGGCAATATATTAAGGTTTTTGTAAGAAATGAGAGTAGTATTTCCTTGTCCTTCAGTTGTGCATGCTTATCATTTTTCCATTGCCACTGAAGGCAGAAGGAAGTTGGAAGCAAGGTAGCAACTGCAACATTAACTGTTTCTTCAGCATTTATTTTGGCTGGGAGAGAGATCAAGATCTGCTTTCTAGAGATTAGGGTAAGCTGAAAGCCAACTGCATAAATTAATTTATAGCACTCTTAGGAGGGCTTGATTTTGACCTAGAAAACTGAGGAGAGGAAACTTGAAAGTGCAGTTAAATAAGGAATGGACTTTAAAATGTTTCCATGCTTCTTAAAATCTTTCCAGATTAAATGTCACTAAAACTGAAAATAATCTTCCTACTTTTTTTTTTGTCTGCAGCATCATTTTAAAACTCTAAATAGTGATAAGTCAGTGCTTTGTCTTTCCCCAACTTTTTAAGGTTACTGCATTGACTTTACCTATTCACATTTTATCAGTGACTTTTCAAATCAGCTCCTTATATTCCTTATCCTTTTGTGTTGATCATTGAAGATGATATTTTTCTGTTAATGTAGGTCATGCCCTCTGTAGTAGTAAAGCTGTGTCTCTGTGGACATAAAGTAATATACAGCTCTAAGGAGTCTTAAACCAAAAAGTATTTCCTTAGAAAATGATATTATTATAAAAGGAGTGATAAATCTATTACTCTTAATACTTTGAAGTTAAAGTTTGATTAGAATTCTTAATCTGGCAAGTCAGTTTTCCAGAAATTCGTACATAAATGCATCTCTTTACCATAACAGAGTTAAATAAATTCATTGACAATGAATAATTGCTTGACTTTCCCAAAGAGGAGCAGGACCATCTTAAAGTTGCAATAGTTCTCCTTATATCAGTCAAACTTTTGCTGTGAAGGAGTGTGCAGGTATCACTTGCTCTGCAGAAGATACAGATACATATAAAATGTTTGGAATTACTACTGCTGTGGTGGAGACACAGGGAAACAATAGGAAGGTGAATCATTGTATTGTACTTTGATGATTAAAGCTATCCACAAAGCAGGGTGTAGCTGAACTGGAAGAACATAGCCTGCAGGAGCAAAAACATTTGGCAAAAAGCAAGCTTAGAAAATTAAGAATTTATAGTAGTCTTCAGAGTCTTCCATAAAAGGAGCCTGTAGGCTTTCAGCCTCGGCCCTCCGCGTGAGATTTTAGACTATCATCAAAGAGTGTGTGAAGGGGTTGAAAAGTTGGAGCATTATCTGTAAAATTAATGTATCTTTGCAAATACCTTCTACACGAGCTGCAGCACATGTGAAGTGTGGATTTGGCTGAAAGGTGAGGTTGACAGGTCCTGTGTTGCATCACGCAGTATCTAGCATCTTGCAGAGAGCATGCTGACTGTTACTGAAAAGGATTGAACTGTGGTGAGCTCAATCATGTGGGCTTGACTGAGGTGGTCTGCAATAAACCCTGGGTGCCAAAAGTAAGGTGTGTTATTTCCAGTGTACTTCTGAAATTCGTGTGTTTCTTACTTTCAGTAGGGGAACGGGTGTAACACAAATCCTGTGCCATTTAGTAAAATGGTTTTATCTGTTTCCATCTGAAACAGCTCTCTCTCCTTTATAGGATCGTTTTTACAAAGGAGGAATAGTAGTGCATTTTAAACCTAATAAAGTAGGTTTTGTTTAAACTGGAAACTGGCCATGAAATCTCCTACTACAAAGGGTACTTGGCTTTTTGTAGTGACTTGAAAAGCTGTAAGGTGTAAGCTTAAGAAATATGTACAGAAAATATGTTAATAGTGTGGTAAAGGGAAGAAGCTTTCAAACCGCTCCTGTAACAAAGGTGAAGTATTCTAGGCACCAAAGTAAATGTCAAATCCTTAGCCTACTTTTACCACAAAAATCCAGGAAATACTCTTTAAATTCCACAGAGGTTTTAAAATTAAATGAGTTGGTGACCATAAACTGAACATTTGAGATGGTCTCTTCGAGGCAGTGATTATATGGTTTGCTCTGTGGTACTTTTAACAACCTTAATCTCTGTGAATCTATAATCCTGTTAGAATTAAACCTAAATCTGACTAGATAATTAGAGTGAGCTCCAAACTGTGGTTTGACCTAATAGCTCTTGGTGGTACACTTTCCATGTGAATGGATTGGTCCTGGAGCATGTGGATTGTTGAGAGCCCTCAGCAGAGTCTCAGGTAGCTGAGAGCCTCCTGTACCTCAAGTAATCTGCAGAAAGTCATCTCAGAGCTTTTGCGAAGACTGCTCTTCCAAGGCTGTACAAACTGGGGTCTGGGTCAGAACATCTTTTAATGTTGCAGAGCAAATTTTCCACTGAAGATAAAAATGTGTTTTCAGACCCTCCAGAGTGCTGAGAGTTGCAGGATAGGTTGAGTCTTGAAAGGAACATGCCCGGAGAAGTTCTAGCAAGCAGTATTTGGTCTGTTCTGTCCCTTTTCTAGGGTTCATTTCACACTTTCCTTTACATCAATCATAGAATCATAGACTGATTTCGGTTGGAATCGACCTTTAAAGGTCACCCAGTGCAACCCCCCTGCAGGGAGCAGGACCATCTGCAACTAGAGCAGGGTGCTCAGAGCCCTGGCCAACCTCACCTGGGATGGTTCCAGGGATAGGACACTGGCCACCAGTCTGGGCAACCTGTTCAGTTACTATTACAAAGTAATGCTTTCCAATTTTAACTTTAAAACAGATACTCACTGGTTGCATTGCTGTATTGTGTCTCACCCCTAGGTCTGGGTGATTTGCCAATGTCCTACTGTGCTTGACCACGTTCTTTTGTGGCGGGCTAAATACTAGTTTTACCATCTTGCAAGTGTGAAGAAAGCTTTGCCCCAAGTCTACTTGCAAGCCAACAGTAGGATTGGATGGTGACTCCTAACGTTCTGCTCTAGCCCTTAGATGAAAACAGACATTGCAGCCAGGAAATGCAAAATATCCCTTTGCATAATGATCCTAGGTCTGTTATGTAGCTTTGCTTCTTTGAACGGCTGCACCATAGCTGGTAGTGCTTTGTATGCCCTAAGGCTCTTCTATACAGAGAATGACTTGCAGAGTCTGCTTTTGGACATATGGAAGGGTTTAACCTCTAAGCAGTAAGGCACAAAACTGTAAAAAGTTGATTATGGCTATTTAAAGACTCTCCATTCAATTGCATTTTCTTCGATGTGCTAGCACGATACTGTGAAGTTTCCAAAGAATCTGGTTGGGTTTTGTCTTTCGGCTTCACACCATCCAGCCAAGTTCTGCACATGTTTCAGAGAGGAGTGGCAAGGATTAAAAACCAACTAGTTAGTCTCAAGTACAGTCTGACAGTGGTAAAGTAGAATTAATTAATGTTTATATCAGATCTCCAGTGCTACTGTAGTATTTCAACTCTATTCAAGGATACTTTGTGAAGTGCAAACCAAAATGTTTTCCCAGTGTTTTGGATAGAACTAAATTAATGGGATTTTTTGCCCTTTTTTTTTTTTTCTTCCTTTAACAGATACTATGTTTTTGTATGATTTGTGGTTTGGTTTATATTTTTTCCCAAACATAAATCTGTTTCATAAAACAATAGATATTGAGCAAATTTTAGCAAACAGTTGATTTGGGTTTTTTAATTTCAAAACTCAGTAATAGGAATTTAATAATTTTCATTCTGCTATTAAGAGAAGTGTTCTGCAGCTGTCTGTAGCTCTCCGGATCCATTTGCTCTTTCTTTCCTTCGTACCTCTCAGCTGGGGAAAGTAAGGAAAAGGAAACTTTGGTATTTGTTTTCTTGGTCGGTTGTTTGGTTTTTGTTTTGTTTTGGTTGGTTTTTGTTTTGGTTGGTGGTTATTTTTGTTTGTTAGTTTGTTTTGTTGTGTTTGGTTTGTTTTTGTTGCTGTTGTTGGTTGGTTTGGTTTTTCACATTGTTTATGAAGCTACTGTTCAGCGCTGGAATGATTGTTTTACAGGTTTCCCTCCATGGAAGACTTCCAGCCTGGTCATTTTTTGTGCAGCAATAGTGGTTACAGATTTCACTTGGATTACATAATACCATTGAATTTACCAGAAATTCATTTTGCTGAGGTAGTTATGTGTTTTATACCTATATAAAATAATAAATATTCTCTGCAGGGAAGAATAATCAGGCAAAATACTTCCAGCAAAAGGATGTGGGCTTATAATTTCCATTAATGAAATTCCAGTGAGACAGTGATTTCCCTCCTCTTCATTCCGGTATTATGAGCTCACTCAGAGGAGGGCAGAGGGGTACCAGGTTTCGGGCCGGAATTCCTTTGCCAGAGGAATGTGCAGTGAGGCACAGGTATGGGCTAGCTCCGTGACATACTTGTTTAGAGGGGCCCTTCTGCAGCCCAGCACCTTACAGAGCTCAGATTGACAACACTGCTTTATCTGCATGCTTTTGTTTTAAAAAAAGAACCCAAAAACCAAACCAGAGAGAGAAGGTACAATGGGATTAATCTTTATGAAGAATGTTGTGAGTTTAATTTTCAAGTAATGGGTGTTGTTTCTTTCTTCCTTCATTCCTGATTTATACAGGCAGTAAAAGCATATTGTAAGACCCTTAAAAGTTGTGGATATGATAGTAAGAAAGGTAGAGACAATTAAAAAACCACTCTGCTGTCGAACGTGGTCTGTGCTATTGTGTGTAACTGAGGTCAGTGAGAATTTAGCCTGCACCTTACATAATAGAATATGTCATTTGGGCCCTTCTTGAACTCATTATACTTTATTTTTAAATCTTATTCTATTTAGTGTCTGGCTTGAGTAATCCTGATGGTCCTTAAGTATTGAATGTTTGCAGCATTGTATGCCTGTTTGTTTAGGTGTTACCTCACACCCTATCAAAGGAACACTACTAACAACTTGTGTCTTGGAAAAGTTGCAGAAGAGAACCTAAACACTTCCATTAAATAAGTTCAGCATAAAACTACTGTGGGAAAGTAATTCAAATTCTGTTTGAAACCAGATTCTCTCTGTAAGATGAAACCACTACAATTCCTTTAGTTAGCAGAGCTGTGAAATGTACTGTACTTGCAGAGTTTCTACCCACCGCAGCCTCTGCTCTTGAGAAGTCTGAAATCACTAATTCTTGTCTGATGGTATCAAGTAACTGTAGCAGGATATTGACTTCTACCAGATATTTTGTGGTCAGGGCAGGAAACTAGTATTTTGCAGATAAAACACGAGGAGGTGGTTGTAGCATAAGGAAACCTGGGTTCCATTTTCAGCATAGCTTGGTGAATGACTTCATGTAACTTTCTTAAATGCTCCATACCGTGTTTGTAACTCTCCGTGATGTAGTCAGGCATGTGGTTTGTATGTCTATTTGTCAAGGAATGGAAAAATATATTTAATTTTTCTTTCAAGTCATTGTACTAGAGCAAGCCCCTCTCAAAGGGAAAGGTATACCTGGAGACTATTGGTAACACTAAAGGAAATCTAAGGGAGGGAGTTTTGTGTGTGCTTATTTGTGTTTTCTTCAAGTTTCCTGAGGCTATACAAGTATTTTGCTCTCTTGATTTTCATGAGTAATCTACCAGCTCTTCTAGTATGTATTAATAGAGAATCATAATAATAACATAAACCACCATATATTTTATAAACATTGATCTGAATGCAACTTTGAATTTGAGTTTTAATTTCACAAAACCAAAGAATATACCTGTATCTTTTACTTCTCTTTACATACCCACTGAGGTCCCATGGGGCTGGTTAGAAAATAGGACTACAATAAAACCCTAGACTGTACCATCAAATAGCATCTCTGCAAAGCAACAGAACAAAGTTGATGCTACTTTATTTTTTTTATTATAAGTTGTAAAGGCATAATATAAATAAACCCATAAATAATATAGTATGTTGTCTAGGGATACAGGTTATTCCAAACTTTTTTTTTTTTTCAAGAGGGTTGGGCATAGCAGAAAGAATTTCACGAGTCTTAATTATACTAGCCTTAGAATGCTCTTGGTTTAACAGTAGTACATGCTTTATTATTATTATTATTTAAAAAAATCATGCCCATCTTTAGCAGCCCTGCAGAATTTCCAACTTCTATTTTTATTGCAAAGACTTTATTCCTTTAAATCTTAGAGATGTTGGAATCATGTGAAGATGAGAACATCCACTCTTAGGTAAAATAAACATCTCAGTTCCCATCCCTAAATGTTAGATAAAAATTGAGGAAACCAGGAGAAACCAAAATTATCCTAAAAGTGTCAATTTTTCTTCCATAGCTTTTAAGTCAGGTGCTTGGCCGTAAGGGCCTGTTGCTCAACATCTGGATGTTTGATTTAAGCAGTGTTGAAGAAATTGGGAGGTTTCATTGAGACTGGGTTATCTCAGACCTGTCAGCTGTGGAGTTTTGTGCATCTTTGTATGAAGCAATTGGCACCTGGTGCTGTTGGAGTCAGGTTCTCTGACAAGCTGGCTGGAAGTCTGTTTAGATAGGGCTGGATTGAAGAGCAGGAACAAAATAAATCATACTTTCCTGGCCTGCAGGATTTGTTGTGTCATGTTTGATGCACATTGGACACAGATACGTGTTCAGAACAAGGTTCAGCTTTTAAAAGACAATTGATTGTGCTCTTTCTAAATATTTTAATTTTTTTTTATTTTAAATTTCTGTGTCTTTGGATGAGCTGGAGTTTGTGGGACAAGAAAGGCTGTTAAGCGGAGCGAGAAACTCCAACAAAGCAGCCTCCAGTGCAGGTGCCAGGAATCCTGCCTGCTGTGCCCATTATCTGGCAGGAGGTTGTGCCTGTGCCCAGTGTACGAGTGCATGTGGATGTAGGGGAGGAAGGAGGGCAGCTCTTATTTATGGTTCCTCAGCAAGCCTCTGTAACTCTTTTTACAGTTTAATACATAATTTGGTGCAAATTTTTATATCTTCAATCCAGGAAATGCAAGGTGGTTTATTCAGTGTGAGACAGGGAATATTTCTGTAGCTGATTGAAATTCAAATAAGTTAGACAACTTATGCCTTAAGATAAGATAACTAACTAAATAGATTAGGTAACTTCCTAGTCCATCCTTTATTTTTTATTTGCTCCCCTCTTTGAGCCAATGTGCTTTAAAGTAATCAATGTAAATAAAACGTGTTCTTACTTCCAGTTACTCTTTCTGTTCTATTTGCTAGCAAAGCTCTTAAAACCTAAATTCATTTGGTGAAAAAAAAAATAAAATTTGAAACCTTTCTTAAGTCAGTACGTTTGATTGAAAGTTTTAATATTAATTATTTTAGCCTTGCTTGCCAAGTACCTGTGGTGTATAAGCTGCCATTGTTAGGGCACCTTTGCAAAGTCTGAAATGAAATATTTTCTTTTGAGCTCACTACTCATAGATAAGTGAACATTCATGTAACCTTTTGTTTGGTTTTCTATAGAATTTAATTTACAAACTTTGCTGGAAAATAACCTTTTGCCCTTATTAATGTGTTCTCTACCACAATAGAATCTGCAGGGTGTCAGGGTGTACAATGTACAACCCCTGCTCTTCAGTTTGAAGTTGCTGTTCGCTTCTGGGTTGAGGGGGATTTAGGAAATGAGTGTTTGGATCAGTTCATAGGTTTACCTTTTGGTCCTGGTTATATTTCTCCTACTACAACTGTAGGTCTTGTACCCATCACAGCAGAAGTCAGTCTGTGTGATGAATGTGGGAGTATAGATAGCTGTGAATTTAAAATTTTTTTTTCCCTTGTAGTTAAAGGAAGAACATGTAGCACATAGCAGAACTCCAGAGCCTTTCAAAGATACTATTCAGAAGTACTTCTGTCATCTTTGTTAAAATCTGTGAGGTTTAAATATCTCCATGCACACACAAAGGAATATTTTTCTGAAAGGTGACTTTGTGAAGTTTTGAGCTTTTGCACATATTTATTACTACTTCTGTAGTGCTCACACACGGTGAACTTGGGTTGCCAGAGGTGACCCTCCTGTACTCTCATGCATGAAAAGTCATACAGTCCTACTCCAAAGACTTGCAACCTCCCAGATACGTGCAAAACCTAAAGAAATAATGAGGAAATACTGCTCAGCAAGGGGCAGTCTCATCACACCAACTGCAGAAGCGCGCTGCTGCTGTTTAAGAAGCTGTGTATACACAGCTTTCTCTGGTATTCGTTCTGTTTAATGATGGAAGCCCCTCTGGTGCTTCAAACAGAGAGAGTAGCTGAGCTAAATGTTTTTCCTGTGTATAGATGTGGCGATTCAAGCGTGATTTTAATTTAAAATGACTTCTTGCAGTAGGATGGTGTTGGTAATTAGCTAGCTGAGGAAACTCTTGGAAACAATTGTCATTTCTCAAAAAACTCTTCGTTCTTCTCAGTCTTGCAACAAAGTAGTGGCAGGATGGTGAGCTCAGAGCACAGCTGTGCTTTAAGTTGCTGGCCTGTAAATAGAGACCATAAAATAGGAACCTTTCTGCAACAGTATTTTATTGTTAAGCTGATTGTTGGTGAGATAGCTCAGATCATAAATCTTTTGAGTCAACGATCAGCAATCCAAAGGGATCATTCTCTTCTCTTCCTTTCAACAGCAGAAGTATTGCTCTTCCAGAAACCATCAAATTATTTCATATACTAAGGAAAAATCTGCCCCCGTACAGCCAAAAAAATACAGGAAACCCAGTCAAGCCAGAAAATACATCTCGGTGTTCACTCGGAACAATACACATGCCTCTTACAAATAGAGAAATTAGGCAGGGTTGTAATCATTGGGTAAGATTAACATTAGAGTAGCCAAGGCTATTATACTTGATTCGAGTAAAAATGCATGTGGGTGTATGTTTATGTACAGCTATTGCTTAGTTTTGACCTCTTTGGAAATCTCAAAGGACAGTAACAGCAGGTGGAAAGAGTTTTCAGTGTAAATTTGGCATCATATCCCGATGAGTTATTCAGTATCTCTCACTGACTTTTGATCTCTGGAAGAACGTTGAAGGAGAAGAGGATATTTAGCCAATCTAGTTTTGAGCTAATTTATGCACTTAACTGAGGTGTGATCATTAAGAACCTGAGTCCTTTTATGGCCCAAGAAGGTGATAAGAGGGTAATTTGAAGCACCAAGGTCAGATGTCTGACTGCCATGGAGAATGTAAATGCTTGCCTCTGACACCAAGTTGCTACGTGCTATGAAATGCACTCTTGTAAACTCACATGTGGATGGGCAGAACATGAGAGATCAACAGAAAGGGGAGCAAAGATGGTACAGCTGTTTGCTTATTCTCTCCTTACAATGCTACTCGGGCAACTTGAAAGGATTTAATCCATGTAAACTATTTCTGTAGGTCCTGTTGCAGAGTGTGCAACCTGTCCCCATTCCATCACTCTGGGGAATGAGGGTTCAGGATAGTTATGCAGGTAACAAAACCTAATATAGCCATTTTCAGAGAATAACTAAAAGAGATGAAGCAAGTGTCATGTCATGGTGGAGTCCAGTGTGTTAGACTCCTGCAGTGTTAGTGGTTTGTTGTGCAGCATACCAACAAACATTGCACAGCACCTT
Source organism: Actenoides lindsayi (assembly GCA_025331215.1). Classification (NCBI taxonomy): domain Eukaryota; kingdom Metazoa; phylum Chordata; class Aves; order Coraciiformes; family Alcedinidae; genus Actenoides; species Actenoides lindsayi. Next base: position 49,252 of record WTSP01013258.1, on the reverse strand, counting down.
TGAATGGATACAAGAATATATGATTTTCTCTGAAACAGTAAGAAATTTCAAGACCACCAAATATAATTGTTTGTCTTGGAATATGACCAGGATGCAATGTATAATAACTCCAATATCTCTAGTTTCCTAATGGCCACCAGATGCCAGGACCTCTGGTTTTTATCTCATCTGACAGAAAGGCTAAGTCATCAGAACCCCTGATAGCTCAGGATGGACTGAGATATAAATGCTTCCTGTTAATTCCCAGCCCTGCTGGTTCTATCATTCATGTTTCTGGTGAAGCTTCTTGTGACAACATGGTTGTGCTGAGATGGGGATTTTTTGATGGGGTTAGGTGCAAAAGGTTGCAGCTTTCCTGTGGGATACACACATTCCTTCATGTCAAGGCAAGGGTTATGGTGATTATTGTCATAACAAAGACAAAATACATCTAAACACATTTCTCTAAAGTACTGTAAAAATACTTGATCTCTCCCTCAGGAATACCTTAATGGTCAGTCTTTAAGATAACAGTTCATGCTCAGTGGTGAATTCAGAAGAGGTTTTGCATCCAGAATTAATTAGAAAACAGCTTGTTGCTTGTAATTTCAAGGGGTGATATAGTGGATGACCCTTCACTACCAGTTCTCTTCTTTCCATGAGCCTTCTCTTTTGCCCTTTTTATTTTTCTTTTGTGTTTGTTTGCTTTGGTTTTCTTTTTTCCCATTAAGAAAGCACACCTTCACCTTCAGGAACTCGAGGAACAATAGGCTGTAAAACATTTTTCAAGACTTCTAGTTGCAAGGACATTTTGATGCTTTAATATTACAAAATATGTTAATTTTCCTTGCCTCTCAATTTAGCTAGTGATATTACGTTACATGCTAGCAAGAGGATAAAACCAGTCTTGTCTGTGAATTGGAAAACGTGTGGCATTTCTTTAATACAGTCATTTGTCAGGAAGAGAACCATAGTGCCTTGATTTTGCTTTCTGCATTTTTTTAGCTATCTAGATATGTGTAAAATACGTAACCAGATATGGTTTAGACACACTGAATAACTTTATCGTGTTGTATTTGTTAAGTAGTGTTGTGCTGGCTATCACCAACCACCTTTGACTACCAAGAAAAACAAATCTTTTCTTCCGAACTTTCCTCCTTTTATGTCGCACGGTCAGAAATGTCAGCCTCGCAGCAGCTGGAAGTTTGGAGGCTAGCTAGTGTTCAAAAGGAGGGTGGACAGGAATGAGTTGTGAAGAGTCATCCTACCACCTGCTGCACTACAGGAGAGTGCACCCAGCTTCTGCACACTGCAAGTGCAGCCAAAGGTTCACACAAACTCAGCCCAGAAATAGAAAGAGGAAACTTTCTGTCATGGTCCTCCTCTTTCAGACAAATCCTAGGATGCTGCATGTCTGACCTCTGGATATCTTCTGTTCCTCATTCAGCTAAGTGTCAAGAGTTCAGCAGCAGTTGCAAACTAGAGCAGCAAGGTTCCTCGTTTATAGAGAGAAATGGGGAGTGGGGGAGAGTCAGATTGCTTAGGGAAATGCATCTACTTAACCTGGAAGAAGAATGATACAAGATGGACTTGAGTGTGCAGGTGTGAAGTACATGAGAAAAGCCCGTGTCCTGGGGAATGCTGTGAAAACCACCCAGCATTGTGTGGTGTTTGAGAGGGAGGTTGCATTCACAGTGGGTGAACATGAGAGAGAGGCTGACTTTACAGTGGATGTATGGAGAGGTGCAGTGTCTCCTGATGGGTATGGAAAAGCTATTTCAGTTGGCTTTGCTACAAGTGCCAGTACTGTACTTTAGCAAGAACTTCTTTAATCCTTACAGATTTGCAGAATCTGTGGAAGAGCTGTGTGCAGACTGGTTTTTTTTGTGTGTTTCCCCTTCCCTGCCTCCAGCTAAATTCCAGCCTGCATCTGTCCTTCCACTGAAAGCTTAAGACCTCTTTTCCTTCCGTGTGACCTTTGCCCTCTCTCTAAGCAAGTGCTAGAGAGAGAGGGCCAGGGCAGGGGCCAGAAGTTGTGTCTGTCTTCTCCCAGTAGCGAGAGATCTTCCTGACCAAGGGCAAATCCAATGAGAAAATCAAGATGCACACTCAAGCAAGTTCGGTGTATGTTAAAGCCTTGACACTTGCATGTTGTCAAAACATCAGCATCAAAATGTTGTTGTCAATATTGAGCTCTTTTTAGTCTTGTACAATTTTTTCCTTAATTTTTTTCTTAGTTCCACTAAGACAACAGTAGCACTGCTGTCAATATATAATTAATCATGCAGCTCTTGTATCTCTAATCTGACACGAAAATGCCTTAGTGCAGGCTACATTTGTACTCAAAGGAATCTGCCAAGATCAAGACCTACACATTCCCTCTTCCAAACTGTATGTAATTTATTTTTTCCTTTTCAAAATGATCTCTTTTTCCTTTTCATTCTGATCCTTAAAGGGAAACCGAAAAGTGGGAGCTGAAGCTCTTGAAAAATAATTCTAAAGTCAAAACAATTGAAGCTGATTGTTTTATATCCAGTTGTTTTATATCCAATTGATATTGATCTCTAGCAGGGTGATTGGACTAAATGATCTTTGTCCCTTCCAACGTTCTGTGAATATAGTGCAGAATGCCTGTTTCCTCTGTTCAAAAATCTGGTTTAAACAACATGAGAAATGGGTATGTGTTTCGACATCTGAGATATTCATGAAAGATCTTGATATTTGTAGATCCCTTCTATCCAACACATTCGGGATGCTACTTTACTCACAGCACCCTGATGATGTGGCCTTTGGGCTACTGTTAGATGTGAAATGGTGAACCCATTTCCATGTCTGCTCAGTCTCTGCATCTTCCATAAAGAATGTCATCAAAATATTGGGAAAGAAGGTCTTAGATATGGGAAGTGTGAACATCTAACTTGTACTGTAAAGGATTCAAAGGATTGAATTTAATCTTTTTTTTTTACTATGGGAACTTGAACTCTGAAGATGTAAGATTTGGGAGAGTTGAGGGTGTGAAGAACCTGGTTCTTCCTTGTAATCACTTGATATCCAGCAGATTCTTTAGTCAATGGTAACTGAAATCTTCACAGTCTGAACCCTGTTTGCCTAATGGGAGTGTTTGTCTTTGGGAGATGCTGACCCTGAAATTTCATGCACTGTTTGTAAAGCAGCTTGAACCTGAAAAGTAGGTGTTTTGAACGTAAAAAATATTCTGACCACAGCAATGCTAGAAGGTTCTGATGTAGGAGGCTCTTCTTCCAAAGAATGTATTTTGTTACTCCTGAATGCTCAGAATACTTCAGGGTTAAATTTAAATAACAGGAGTAATCGAGCAGTGTTGTTCCAAGTTAATGCACATATCTACTGCACAGCAGAGATAATGGGTTTTGTTCAGAAATATGAGCTAGTGAAGGTGTGTGAAACATTGTATTCTGTCTCTTCCTCTTTCAGTATGTCATTCTAGTAGTTTTTATAAAGCACAAAGGCAGGGAGGGATATTTGACAGTGTCTGAGCTGTGAGGTGGCTACCTCTCTCTATTTTGGGGTTTTGCTGACCTATACTAATGCCAGGTTCATACATTTGCTATGTTATTTAGATCTGTTGAGATAAATTCGTCTCTGCTTGTAGTTACTAAATTTAAAGGGGCTAGATATAGCTCTGGGAAGCTGCTCAGATGAAAAAAAGAGGTCAGTCTTTTGAGGTACTGAGAGATTGTTTGGCCTTGAATAGTTTTAAGTGACCCGTTACGTCATGGTAACGTGTTTTGTAATGAGAACTATGGTCCTGTATGAAAAAGCCATGGAGACCATTCCTTTCTGCTACATGCTGGACACCATCGGTACTGTAACTTGAAATGCCAAGATATGCAAGGATACTCCAATGAATTTTATGTATTCTCCTCTGAGCATGTCAGTGTCAAACAAAGCAAAACAAACATGAAGCTGAAGTAACAAAAATGAGCCAAACATTTTCTTGGTTGCGTTGACTTCGAAGTCTCTGTTTGCATCAGTTGTGAATTTGGATCCAGGACATAATGCAAATAGATAATCTTTCTCAGAGACAAAAGGAGGAGGGTGCTTCAAGTGTGTGTATTTTCTCTGCCTCACCTCCTCTGACTCTCTTGAGTTTTTGAAAATGTAATATCTAAGAATGACCTGAGTATTTGGGGGAACATAAAATATTCCCATAAGATCATGTGGAAGCAATTGGCCAGTAAGAGTCCAGCTCTCCCAGTGAAATCGAGAGTTAAATGCATATGTGGTGAGTAGCTCTAAATACATTGATATTTATGATATGCATTGACACTTTGTGTTGTTACAGACCAATTTCGTTCCCTGTATTTTGCTTCATATGCTGAGTAATGAAAGAATGTGGAAGGGAGGAGCATGAGTTCCCAAACAGTGGCAGGGAACCTGTGTGTGTTATCTCGGCTCGCAGAAATGTTTAGTAAGAGTTTGATTATTCCTAGAAGAGATGCTATTTTCAATCTGAAGGAACTGTAATTAAAAGATCCTGAACGCTGAGAAGGTTGTGTAAGAAAGGTGTAAAATCATCACATTTAATCTGCTGGTATGCAATCATTCAATCTGTGGTCAGTGGTACCTTAAAGAGTAAAAAGCCTGAGCATTTGCCTGTGTTCTTATGCTTCTAACTTCAACTACTTGGTTTCTTCTGCTGCATTCAAGCCGGGTAGAAGTCACAGAACATCCAGTTCTTCCCATAGTCCAGCCATTGAGCTGAATGGGGAGATTTTATGATTTAAGAGGCCTTGGAGTGTCTTCCCTGTTTAAAGCATCAGCATTTGTAAAAGTATCCTTGAGCTGTCGTCTTTAAACCTGCTGTTCAATTCCTCACTGGAGAAGCAAAAAGCAATGCTAGCAGATATCGCTGACAGAATTCTGTTTACTTTGCTTTAACAGTAACACCATGTATTTATTTAAAGACAGAGAAAATATATGTACAAATGAAGGCAGAATTGGCTTTATCAGAATGTGGGTAGGTGGAGAGTGCATAATAAACTTACTCTCCTAATGAATGTAAATTATTGTAGTGTGGTGTCTTTAGATTATAGCCTTCCAGATGTGTTCTTATCATTTTTTTGCATCTTATCGGTTCCTTTTTTCTGAAAACACTTGTTTGCTTCTCATTGCTGACATAAAAGGACTCTTTGAAGATGGTCTACTGTAAGAGAAACAGCCTTGAGTCATAATGAAAGTGCCAAGCTGGAATCCAAAAAGTCCAGAGTTTTGATTGTGGAAGCACAGTGTGACCATGAGTCATTTTCCTCACTCCCCTCTGAATTGCACTCTGCAGCTCGCAATGGGAATAGTGATACAGATGATGAAAAACTGTTGGCTAACGTTGATGAAGTATATAGTATTTCCAACATATTTCAAGCTGTAAATATCAGCAGATGCTACGTATGGAGAAATGTTCTGCCAGGAAAACAAGTTTAGAACTTCTAAGTGCGCTGATACTGACGTATAAGTTGTCCTCAAGTCCCCTGTTCCATCTGCACATTGATTTTTGTCCTTTCAATCTCTAATTTCTGTAATACTATTTCTGCTGTCTTCATAAAATCAACCATTAGAAAAGGCATTTGCAGAGGAGAGGAAGGAGTCCAGCTAGATCAATTACTTACCTAAAATATTGTTTGTGAGTAGAGTGCGAGAGGTAAAGAGCTTTTCATGCAGCCCAAGCATTTGGACCATACTGAAGCTTATCTTTTACAACATAAAGCAGTCCAGCATAATTGCCAAACTGTGAAAAGAGAGGTGTGTTTCTGGTGTTGCTCCAGCAATGTGTTAGGGTATTGGACTCGCAGGAGCTTTACAGAAGTGTCAGTGTTTGTCAGATGCATTTAAGTGTCGTGTCTCTTGAGATTACTTAAGGCTGTTAAATTATGTTCATGATAAATCATGCTTTGTCTTAAACTAGTGAAAGTTCCCAAGAAGTCTGGGAAGGTAGATTCTCTGCTGAACAACTTTTACCTTCTGTCAGGAGTGATAGTTTGTCACTTTTGAAGTGATATGAAATCAGAATTAGAACTTGTATTTCTTTCACGCCGCTGTCCACTTTTAAGCCAGTCACCTTGGCTGGGTTTTGCTAGTCCGTTGCCTCTCTGATTAGTGAAACAAATTATTTACTAGCCTTCAGATGACAAGGAGCTGAAATCTTTAGGCTAGCTCATAAGGACAGACATCTGCAATGTGTCCGTCACATGTACTGGGTATCTTCATCCCATCTGGAGCTGGGTTGGGTGAGGCCCTCTGGAAATTGTAACCACTGAAACAAAGGGCCCTCTCCTGTATAATACTGAGCTTCTTCAATCGTTATTACTTTGTTCACATATTCACATGTACATAAATAGTAAAATTTCACTCAATTTATTTTTTTAAGTGCCATTGGAACCTGGCAATTAGACAGTTTTCAGTTTATCTTGCTGTCTGTTATTGTTCTAGCCTGTTCTTCTTCAGTTTCTCTTATGAGGATATTAAAGATGACCACATTGAACGCCTCACTAAAGTTAAGATAAACATCTTCTCCTCTCCCCTCATCCATTGAGTTTGTCATCTCATTGTAGAAGGCTATCAGGATGATTAAGCATGATTTCCCCTTCACAAATCTATGCTGACTGCTTCTGTGTATGTTCTTGTCCTTCATCTGTTTGGAATGGGTTTCCAGAAGGATTTGCTCTACTAACTTCCCAGGGACTGAGATGTAACTGACCGGTTTGTGGGTCCCCAGATCCTCTTTCTTGAAGATAGCAGTGACATGTGCTTTCTTCAAGACCTCAGGAACATCTCCTGATCACACTGACTTTTCAGAGATAATCGAGAGTCGCCACACAACATCAGACAGCTCCCTGAGCATGCATGGATGTGTTTGTCAGGTCCTCTGAACTTGAGTGTATCCAGTTTGTTCAGTGTTCCCTATCTAGCAAGGCTAAGTCTTACAGGCTGCAACCAGTATCTAAATGATACTGAATCCACAAGCAGGTTAAGATTCAGCAGGGGGCTAAAATGTTGGCTTGGTAAATGTGGTTGCGAAATGAAAGAACATTGCTATTATGAGTTAGTTTATAAAAGGACCTAGTGTGACCTTTAAAACATCTGCTTGTAAAGAGAGGGTGTTAAGTAGGACTATAGGCTAGAGCACTTTGTTCTTAAAATGACATTTTTGGAACTTTCATTACAAGGACTGGCTGTTCCTTGCTTTGAGAGAGACCTCCACAAAACTGTACTGACATGTTAAATTCCACTCCCATACTGCTGCTTCTCTGGGCTGCTGTACTCCTGCCATATGCTCAGTCAGAAGGATTATTTGCTTATAGGTTTGACAATAACAGGAAAGTATTCAAATGGTGAAAGTTTACTAGTGCTGTACAAAAGTGTTTAGTCTTGGCTTAACTTCCGACAGCTGAAGCAAGGAAGTTTATCAGTCTCAATGTAATTATTTACTGGTTTATGGTGATTTTGATGGTCTAGTAGCTAATGCATTACTGGGAAAAATGCTCTTCCACCCTATGTAGTCTTCATTTTAAACTTCTGTATAGGAAAGACCAGCACAAGCAGTGTAGTGGTTCCAGTCTTGGAACAGCATTGGTAGTTCCTCTACACCACAGTTTAGTCTTGTGAGACCAGCAGGCTGGTGTACGTGTATGCAGTGAGTGCTGCCCTGCATAGCCTGGTGCTGTTGAGCCCGTGCTATCCTGTTGCAAGGGTAGCACAGCAATTCCCTCCTTGGGCACATTCACCCAGTCATCCGCTCACTGCTCCCTTCCCTACGTAGCTTTTGCTGTGGATTGAAATGAAGTGTAAAATCTTTTACAGTCGGGGAAGAAAGTAATGCTGAGTAGGGTTAAAAATACCTGATCTGGGGAGCTGAGTAGCTGTGGATCTTTCCAGTGCTTGAGCAGGAGACGACTGGGAGGAAATCCCGAGTGCCAGGGAACAGTGGTGTAATAAGAGATGGAAAATTATTTTTATTCCATGATCGCTAAGGAGAGAAAAAGGAAGCAAGGAGCAGAGTGTGTAAATGTCTTCTTTCCTATAACGGAGTATGTTTGTGGAGGTCTATCTTTGAAATCCATAGGTGCTCTCTTGTTGCTGGTTAAGCATGAATATACCCACAAAAAGACATTCAGATTGTGTTCATGGCTGTTCCCTATACATAGCTTTAAAATGTGGGCTGTATGGAAGTTTTCTTGTAAGTTTTTTTATATATATGTAGGTTTATATCTATATGATTTTGTATATGTAAATATAAAAAAATACAATTTCTGGTGAATGCATAAGGTTCTCTGTCTAAATATCAACTTAAGATTGGGCACACAGTATAAAATACTCCCCCAAGACACAGCCTATATTTAGTCACTGAATAATATGGCATTTGGACTTGCCTGAGAAGGACATTTTGATAACAAGCCCAATCTTGCCTGTGTTGGAGTCAGCCAGAAGTTTCCATTGAATGCAGGATTCACAAGTACTTGCAAATCGTTAGTGAGGTCACAGTCTTTGCCCCTCATGCCAGTGCACCCAGGGAAGAAAAAGACTAATCCTGCCAAGAGCTGAGCCCATCAGTGAGGGAACTAAATACAATTGAATACTTAAATTCAAACCTTGTATCCCCCATCTTCTATCAAGTGCAGTCTTACATTGCACTTAATCCCATCGAAGGGTGAGCTACCTTATGTCCTGATTATGGTTTCCTGCCTCCCTTATGTTTGATCAATTGATTACAGGGTGAGTTGGATCCCTTTATTGTTCTGACAGGAAACTAGTCCCTGCTGATCATCTGACCTGCTGTTACCAGCAGACTCGGGTGATTGCCAGAAGGTGGGAAGAAGTGGGAATGGGGAGTGACAAAAGAGGGGGAGAGGAATCTATGAGAGTGGAGACTTGGGGAAAGAGCCTGCAGTCCTGTGCAGTGAATGTGAAACTAAAGAGAACTGTATGAGTAAAAGCTATCAAATCAGATCTGCAGTCTGGCCTCTTCAGGTGCTGGAAACTCACTCCAACTGCTGTTGACTGAGGCACCGACTCTGCTGGAATTGTGGCAGTGAAGATACTCTCTGTGTTGTTGCAGTGGGTGTGTTTTGTACCTTATATTTCCTTCCTAACATAGCACTGGTTTCTAGTTGTGCCAGGCTGAGATGAGCCAAAGTGTAGGTGCTGTTTTCTTCAGCGAAAGTTCCATAGCTGTTTAAACACTGTTCTAAGTAATCTGCTAAAAACATCACATCCTTTCCAATTTTTTTCATTGATCTTGTTACTTACATTTCAGATACAGAAAGGAAGGATTATAGCAACACGTATTGATGTAGTTTGGGTAGGAAAGTTGGAAAGAATAGTTCAAGGTGCATTCATGCTGCTCTTTATTTATTTATTTGGTTTTTGTAATGATACCAACTTTCCACTTGCTTCATGTCAGGACAAATACATGACGATTTCAATGGAGACTGTAGTAATAATTTTCCTAAAGCAACTCTGTGAGTAAGATACAGAAAGTTTAACCTCAGAGTGCTGTACAAATAAAGAGGGCCTCTCTAACAAACATGCTTTGTCCAGTGCCACTGCAACCAGATCGTGCTGCCTGTCTTTGTGTCATAGGTGACACCATGGCAGCAGTACCCAAGAGGGGTGTTATGGAGGCTGCTGCTTGGCAGGATGCTTGGAAGGGCTGAAGAGCTGTACAGCTCTTTCTCAGCTGTTGCTGGGTATGTCACCTCTGGAGCACAACAGTGGCAGTGTAGATGGCCTCAGAGCTAGGGCCTGGAGACTCCTCTGTTGCGATGCGTGTTGGCAAGAAGGTAGAGGAGCACTGGCTGCCTTCAGAAGCATGGCTGTTCTGAAGGTTCTTACTCATGTCATTTCTTAATGACAGTAAAAGATGTGACTACTCACAGAAGGAAGAAGATTCTTGATTGTGTCTGCTGGAAGAAAAACAGTTTTCCAAGTTACATTTTCTCTGTAGTAACTACTTAAAGAAATTCTTAATAATGAATGTGTTCTGCTCCAAAATGAGGTCTGTTTTATTTTATTTATAAACTTTGAAGTCACAAACTTTATAAACTTTTTTGGGGAATCTTTTAAAAGGGAAAGTTCTCTATAAATAGTTGCTGCACTCACAGCCCCCTTCCAAGCCCTTGACTCTAGGGAATAACTGGAAGGTTGCTGGGCTAGACAGTTGCACTCTTCTGCCACTCTGGGTGACTGGTAAGCACGCTGAGAAAGAAATGGATTTGGGGGGGGGGGGGGGGGGGGTTTAAATATATGCAACACCCCTTACAATCTCTCTTAGGGGGTTTTAGAATCTTTTCTTGTGTGAGGTTTTTAGGCAGAAGGAAATTGTAGAGATACGTTTTAACTTACTCATTTAGTTGTTCTGAAAATTTTTCTCTGCTTCATTGTGTTGTGAGCTCAGACGATCAGTCCCTTCAAAGAAAAGGATCTGCTTTTCTTTTTACATAGTCCAGGTCACTGCCATTACCTGGAACAGAGCTGAATGTTCCTGATTTTTACCGTGACTTGTCCTGTGCATGTTTTAGTAGGCTGTCCTGCCTGGCTGATGTCTCTGACCTGTACTCAGTTTCTGCATGCGTTATACAATGCAGTAACAATGCTTGTGATATGAAGCATTCTCGCTCTTACGCACTGACTTTCTTCGCTAGAGTGGCTTTTAATTTGCTGCTTGGTTTGTAATCCTAACACTACCTTAATTTTCTTCACTAGATTCAAGATTTTCAGCATTTCCATTTTTCCTCTATGCAGAGAACAATCCTACTAAGTGTGGGAAAAAAAGGGCCTCCAAGACATGGCATGTTTTCTGAAATGGATTGGAAATGGCTTTGACATCTTCAAGAACCTGAACCAGAATTTGTGGCTGGTTGTTTTGTGGATTTTAATTATTATCATTATAGCAGAGACTATTTCCTAGGGCTTCTGTTAGGTGTCTTGGCTGTTTGCGTACCGCAAGCCCAGGAAGGTGATGGCTCTGCCTTGTGTGCGTTTACTGTCTTTCCATCCATCTATAGCTGAAATAAAAAAGGAGCTAGGGAAGAAAGGAGGCTGGGGAGTTGAACTAAAATGTGTTCATTGGCAGAACACACCTGGTCTGTTCAAAGTGGGGGTGAGGTAGCTGTGGTCTGTAATTAGAACCAGCAAGGTAATGGCCAGGGCTGTCTGTAGGTACACGACTGCTGTAATCTGGCAGCTCTGGGAGTCATACCTATATATATACCTATAGAGAGCTAATGAGTGAAATCATTTTCTAAAAAGAAAATTACCTAAATAACTGTGGCAGCGAGAATCATTCTTACTGGACAGTGCGAAGTATAAATTCTTTCAATTCTTTTCAGAAACTTAACTTAAATTCCAGTGTATTCCTGAAAGTCTCTCAGCATTGCTCCCCAGTTGAACCCTTTTGAAAGGCTGAGCAGTAGGAGCAAGGCAGCCCTTCTCCTGGGTGGGAGGAGCAGGATCTAGCACACAGCCTGGGGACTCCCACTGGCTGCTGTTGGACAATCGTAAAACTAACAGGGCAAAACAAGAAAAGCTTTACGTATGCTAAGGACTGTGCAACGTAAGATTAGATTTTTTATTTATTTTTTTTCAACATGGTGCTCTGGCTGTTGCCCAGCAGCTCAGCTCCACTGTCACCGGGGCACCTGAAAAGCTGAAGAACAAGCAGAGAGGAAGGAGGTGCTGGAGCAGGCCTGCAAGGAGGCAAAGGAGGAGGGTGTGAAGGAGCAACGCTACCACGTTGTGAAAGATCTGGCCCCACAGACCTTAGTGCCATGGATACTTCCTGGGGCCCACAGTCAGTGAAATGCCTAAATGAGGCTACAGTGGGGTCTGGCAAGGCAGTCTTGCAGAAATCTTTGCTCCTTTGCCTGTACTACATGCCAGCACCAAGACTTGCCGTTCCAAGCAGAGGGAATCCCTTCCTCTCAGACTGGCTGACTGCACTGTCTACTAAGTCTCTTCTGTATACTTCAGAGAATCAGAAGTTAAAAAGCAACCACGAATGATTTGGTGTGGAGCACAGTGTTGTACTTACCAGTGATTTTAAACCCATAATTATGATGTGACTGCTTTTGTGCTGGTTAAACAGCATGCTGATACAAATGCATGAGTCATTCCTAGACTGGATCTCCCAAGCTAAATAAAGAGAATACAGAAAATCTCTTTGGAAAGCAGTGATATAAACCTAAAATCAGAACCAGAAGATAGGCTTCCATGACCAAACACAGTCTTGAAATAACTCTCCTAAAGTGCAATGCATGTAAATATTGCTAAGCCTCTTCTAATGGCCAGAGCAGAGCTGGCTTTGTGAAATTCAGTGCAGGTCTGTAAGTTTTGCATCAGTTTAGATGGATAGGGTTTCTTTTTCCACAGTAAACTTCCTGACTTTTCCACAGATTTTCTCCAGATTTTCTTCTTTAGAATAGCACATTATCCTGGAGGCCATCCCTTTGCCCAGTGTTTGGTTTGTATAGTCACAGTTCTTCAGTGTGGCATGTTGCAAGTGTGAATGCCCTGAATCGAGTGACAGGGCTGCGAGAAGGGTGGCTTTGGTTGTGCTGTGTGCTCCTGCTTTTTGGGGCAGGGTTGGTGGGGGAAAATTCAACAGGGTCTTGGTAACAGGCTCCAAAATCAGATGAACTTGTACAAGGCAAATTTACAGTGTGCCCGTTCTCCTTAAAAAGGAAGAAAGCTCACTGGCAAATAATCTGAAAGAACCGAACATCTTAATAAGACATGGTCCCTCCCCTCAGCTCCCAGTTCTGAAAGGGACCATTGTTTCCAGGTTTCAAGGTGGGCTCATTGACTTTCATGTTGCCATGGAACCAGCGTGTTTTTCTTCCTGAAAGATACTTGCTTGTAATCTCAGAAGTTTTTTCAGCAAATTAACACAGGTGATTTGTGAGTGGCCTTGGTTGGACTAAAGGCTGGTGAGGGACCTGTTTGATTAACCAGATGAAGAAATAGAAGGAGGGGAAAATAAAGTCCTGGAATAAGCCTTGGTTGAAAGAGGGAGGGCAGTTAACCAGAAATGCTGTTAACTCCCAGTTTCTATTGAGTGTAACACAGAAAGGCTGAAGTTGCATTTACATGCTGGTAGACTTAAATACAAGTAAAGCAAGTCAAGCTCTGTTAAAACTTAGAATTTAAAATCCCCAGCAGTAATATGGAGTTACCTAAATGAAAAAGGAAGTAGTACTTTTGATAGTAATTCATGGCCCACACAGGTAAAAGCAAGGAGATGCCAACTTGTTTAATAAAACCTGTGCATACGTTTACATATTTTTCTTAGTATATTGTGTTTAAAAATTTAGATACAACAATTTTTCTGCCAAAAAGTGCTAATTCAGTGAACTCTAGGAATTTGAGGCAACGGACCAATTTTTGTCGACCTTTTGTAGAGGAAGTTGCAAACCTTTTGGTAAAATCAAACCACTTTGCATCTAGTCCTGTCATAGAAATTTTGTGTTTAGATATTCAAATGAAGATTGGGTTATTTCCTAAAAGATACGCTGTAGTTCAAACAAGAATTAAAATGGGAGATGCTACAAGATGACTACAGAATTTTCTGATTTTATAGCTCTTGAAAATGTGTATCTCAGTCTGGAGCTGGGAGGCTCATTCTGGCTGGGGCCAGGTAGGTCTGGGACAGCCAGCTTTGAGCCGGGGCTCAAGTCAGCATTGCTTGGGGCCAGTCTTGACTCCTGGGATTCCTCTCACGAGTTCTTGTGACACGTTCTTTGGCAGTTCAGAGGAGATGGGGTTTAGAGATGGGGTGGCATGACTTGAAGGCAGGGTCCGAGCAACTAGTCAGTAAACCATCCAGCCGGGGAAAGGAAGGGCAGCATCACTGTCTATGGACCTGCTTAAGTCTTGCAGTGCTGCCCAGTTCCAGTTTGGGGCTAAGAATGACAGGCTTGCTGATACAGCTGTGTATCAGTTTGACACTTTGTAAAACATGGTGATTTTTTGACAGTATTGTGTTAGACACATTTTTTTTATTGGTTCTGAGATAGTTCTTGAATTGTGAAGTGTCTCATTGAAGCTCTACAGGTGGCTCAGCGCTTTGCAGGACTACTCCCTGATGGGACCAGTGCCAGGAAGAACAGTTCTTTTCCTGGCTCTTCTCTGTGAGCGATATCAGCTGGAAACATCCGAGTGTTATTTTAAGAACATCTGTTGTTTCATATCAAAAACCATGATATTTTTCAGTCGAAGCCAGTTTTGGAGTTAGAATCTAGTTTACCAATTAAGGAAAAAATGGAGTAGTCTTTTCTTCAAACAGTACCACTTGAAACAGTGTGCCAGTGAAAGTTTGGTCCTTTCATGGCCATGGCCACCTGGTTTTTTATCATCTCACTTTCCAGTTTAAATTCTGTAGTCTATTCCATTTTTATGTCCAAAAGTTACACACTAAAAGAACATGGGGCAATGAGGCAGGCTGTACAAAAACAGATAGGAGAAATTAGTAACCAAGACAGAGAAAAGTTGTTTGTTCTCTGTTACACTTTCTAACATTTGTCATGTTATTATGATGCTTGTAGCCCAAAAATAAATTTAAAATGCTTCTTAAGTTGGCAAAGTCCTTGAAAAAAAGTTGTTTGGAATACTGTGGGTGTTAATGTCTCAGGAGAGACATCTGTGCTTAGCTAGCACGTTGCACAGCTAGACAATAAATTTTTTGCTCACAGCACTAATCTTCGTTCCCTCTGCGCTTTTTCATGAACTGTTTGGTTTGCTGTTCCGAGTGATAATGTTCAAGGTTGGATATTAAAGTACCAGGAATATTCTTGTAGCATGCTTTCTACACTGCATGTACAACTCCTTGCTGTCTCGTGAGTGGGTGCTGTATGTGTAGTGTAGCTCTTCCATTATCGTGCTGTGCCTGACAGTTAAGAACAAATAAATGCATTCAAATGTCCATTCTGAGCATTAACTCCTTTTTTTTTTTTCCCCAATTTTTTTTTTTTTCAGAACTTATTTTGAATATGGTGGAGCCTGCTTCTTAAATGAAAAGCCTTGCCCTCCAAGTCCTCCATGTTTGAACAATCCTAACTCTCCACAATAATGCAGTCAATGCTGAGGGACTGCTTGAGGGAGAGGATTTATAGAAGCAGGTCCTGTTTCCTGTTTAGGTGATGTCTGTACATATTTAGCTCCAGTGGGTTTCAGGGAAGATGCCTTGAGCAAAACAAATGTGTTCTTTGAGGGGAGCTTTGTTATTTTACAAACTAACTTCTGTAAATATACTTACTTGCTTGGACTCCAAGAATCAAATAATTATTTACCCTTACCCATTTCTTTATTTTAATTGAGACTTCATTTCATCTGCTTGACTTCCTGAGCTGCTATTTGTCAAGCACCCATATGAGTAGTTCATGGAGTGTGTCTTCAGTTAGTGCTGTATCCAGTTGGTATAGGGGGATTAGAGGGTTAAGCATTGTAACAAGCCACCGTTTCAAACAGCTGCTTGCAGGGGCACACACCTATCGATAAAGATCTGTGCCTTCGGCAAAAAAAGACTTCTGGAGATTATATTAAGTAGGCATTTCAGTTCTAAATTGCATCAGGCTCCACAATCTAATTTGGTAGATAGTTTTAGTCTTTCTGATGACAGATTTTCCTTTGCATGGTTTAGTAATGCCTGAAAAAAATATTTCTTCAAATGTCCTATCAGGTTCTGTGACAAATTAGACATCTGAAAATTGATGTTGCTCATGCTTACTAAATGCCTTTTCTTGTCTGTAAGACAGTCTGAGGACAGAAGCCTCGTTTTCCATCCCCTCTCACATTTAACGTAAGACAGGAAAAAAAAATATCTAAAAACTGTGTTACATATATGGAGGAAAAAGAAAATGAAAAGATTAAATTAATCCTCTGTATTGTGTTCAATTTGTGGAGTTTTGATAATGCTGTTTCAAAAGACTTACTTTCACATCTTTCCTAGCTCTTTCTAAAAATAGGTTCCTTTTGTCTCAGTTTTTCTTCCCTTATCCAGTACTCTGACATTTGGCTTTATGTTTTGTAATATATCATTTAAAAGTGAATAATCTGCCTAGCAACGTAGATACACACTAAAAAATAGGGTATTTGTAAATAAAATGGTACATTTATTCTGCCAGTTCTATTTTTTGTCCTTTTTTGGTTTCCTTAGTGGCAGTGTTTGGGGCACACATTGTCTCCGATTTAATCGGTACTTACTCCTCAGCAAACATACTCTCATCCTGTCAAAATACTGCATCAAGCTGTACCTCCTCTGATCTGTTTAATCTAGATAAATGGTATAAAGGCATTTTGTCTTTTCCTGTTCCAGACAGGTAAGATTATCCGTAACAGAGACTGTACATTTTGTCTTGGCAGAAGTTTGCAACATCCACAGTTGATGAATAGACATCCACTCCTCTCAGGAGCCTTATTTGAAATTAAATAGGCCAAACAGTAAATCAAATAGATGGGCACAAAATGGACCTACTTGAATTTCCTTTGACATTTTATAGTTTACCTCAGTTTATATTTTCTCCCTTTCTCACTTGTCCTTTATCAGTGTCGCTAGGAAGAAGTCAGCGTGATAGCTGTGGTATTCTTCACCATGTGGAACACATCCATTTTTGGTTTCTCAAGTCGCTGTCTAATTTACATCTGGCTTAACCGTTTAGTAATGGACTCGATGGGTAGGCAGGAGAGGAATCCTTAAGCAAATCAGTTCTGCCCTGCAGGGAAGGGCTTGACTGGCCGAATTACTGCAGGGTTGTTTTACCATGAAAGGATAGTTTCCTTGCCTTCTCTTAAAAACCCAAAAGCTCAGTGAAGTGAGAAAGGCAGCCCAGAAAATCAGTGTGAACTAGCAGTGGTAATACTGAATATAATACCGTGTTGTGTGCATTATGTAAGTATGATGAAGGTGGAGTTGTTCTGTAGTAAGAAAATTGCTGGTTGTTTTCACACCTTGCATTCATTAGATACATCACAATCCTCAAAGTCTTGAGTGATCATCTTAAATTGTGGACTGTTGTGCTATGCTCATTCTGCACACGCGTCCAACCAGGCTCAAAGATTGGGTCCAGGGACCCTTTCTGGGGGCTATGCCACTGCTGCTGTACAGAGCAGAAAGAAATGCAGAAATCCACAGTTTCATGCAGAGGTTCCTCTGCAAATTTGGCTTACCCCACTCTTTGAATTTCCGGGCCCTGGAGTAAGGTCCCTGCAGAGCTGTTGTATGAAAGTAAAGCTGGAAGAGCGTGGCAGAATGTGGCAGAGCTGCCCCTCTCAGAGCAACCCAGAAGTACTCTGCTGGGGCAAAGGGAGGAAGTAGACTTGGCTGTAGCTCTGTTTCCACTGGGTGGGTAGAATGTGAAAAGGGGTTTGTTTCTGTTATTTAAAAGTCTTTAATTCCCAGCCTCGTGTCCCCCAACCACTTGTTATTCTTCACTGACAGTTCTGGAGCTCTTCTCTTTCTTCTTTGCATCCCTTGTATTTGTATCTGCATTTTGGGATGTTACTTGCTTTTACTGGCTTCCAACTCATGGACTGTTGTTTTATTTGCCCTCATGGGTTTGAAGAAGCTCCTTGTCGTGGAGAACACTGCTTGGGTAGAACTTGAAAGGCCACAAGGAATCTGTTGAACTAGATGGAAGCTGGGAAGGAAGTTTTCTCTCTGCCTGGTCTTTGGCTGCTTTTCTGTCTTCCAGCCGCTCAACAGCCTGTGCCTCCAGCTCTTGATTTCACACTCTGCTGAAACTTAAGCTCCTGGGGCTTGTTGCAGAGTATGAAAGATGTGCCTTTTTCCAGTGTTAAAGCCATCCATTTTATTTTATCCCGGAAAAACTACTTTTTCAGGATTTTATTTTCCTAACCTTTGTTCCACATGGAATGAAAAAAATGTCTGAAATGTAGTATTTCCAGTAGATAAAATTTTTGCCCTCCCTGTCTCCTGCCTGAGATTGCTCGTTTGAAGAATGCTTTGCAGGACCACCACTGCGTTGGTAGAGGACTTGGAGATAAATGTGCTTATAGATAAGCTGTGTTTAGAAACATGGTTATCATCATCAGTATGATAAAAGAACTCATCAAAGTCTCTTTACTGTCTACAACTGTGCTTAGAAAAGGGAATTACTTTAATAAATCCATGTTTAGTTAGGTAAGCCTGCTTGCATGGTGAGATAATATCTCAAATGGATACTCTTGTGCTTTTTTCACATCATCTACTCTTCCTGATTTTCCACCTGTTACTTTTTGTATTTCCGATGTATTTAGAGTATTGGAAAATTCTTAATTGCCAACTGATTTATCCTCTGTTAGGGACTAAAGGGGAAGCCTTTGGACTTCAAAGGGCATTTAGACTGCATTTGCTGCTTGGATGGGCCTTTTATGAAACTTTTCTTTTGCAGAGTTGTAGGGCTACAGAAGAACAACATGTCTGATTTTACTCTTTCATTGTTTTGAATTTGCTCAGCTGAAGGTGCGTGCAGAATTATAAGGATGTACTCTGAGTGTCATTCCTTTAGTTTTCATTTTAACAGAAAGGAACTGATTTTTCACTGGCATTTCCACTAGCCCAATATATTTGTAAATAGTACAGCTGATCTGGTGGCATCTTACATTTCCTATAAAGGGTAAATCACAGGTCAAGATTGCAAAGTAGTTAGCAGCCAAGAGGTCACAGTTGCATGGTCCTGGGAGAAAAGCGTGTTCTGACTTGGTAAGTCTGCTCCCTGAAAATAGAAATAGTATTCTAGAAATAGATAGAGGATAGTGGAACAGCTCCAAAGATATTTACTTTAAAAAGCCCCAATTTTTCTTAATTATACTTACTACTGTGGTGCCTGAAGGTTCGTTAACAACAAGCACCCGTTGTACAGTGTCCAAACCAAACACCATAGTAGCAGACACCTTTTTTCCCCCAAAGGGGAGCGATTTCTCAATGCTACTACGCTTTGAAGTACTTGGTGGGTGGAGCACGAAGTGCTTCCCTGGTTTCTTTTGCAGTTGTATGATCCAAGAACACGCAGTGTGCTTGGTACTTTCCAGAGCTGATGCAGTAAGTCTTTATTAGAAGACTTGATGGACATGACACAGTGGGATGCCTCACTGTGCTGCTTGCAGTGAGTTTAGCATATTCTTGCTTCAGTCAATGAGAGAACCTCCAGGGATATTGGTAATGAGGAGGTACCCAGGTACAGAGAAAATGAGTTGGCTGTGTTGTTTTATCTGTTCCATCCCCAAAAGAAGAATGAGCGACTTTGATTTAGGTGTTGTAAGTGAAGTGGAAAAGCTGGATGAACTTTATGCCTGGCAGCCATAATACTTTGCTAACTAAACCATTTCTGTGTATGGGAGTGGTTCTTGGTTGGTTCCACCCTGTCTGCAGCTGACGTGTGTCATCCTATTTTAGAAATTTAATCTGGGGTAGGTTTTTTAGTAACCTGAAGGGACAAATGCCACGGCCGTAACCATTAGCTTGAGATACAGGCAGAGCTAATCGTTTATGTAGACCCATCTGGGTATAATTTCTATTATTTGTGACAGACTTCCAGCAGCAGTGATTTCTTGTTTACAGAAAGACTTTTAAAAAGTAAACCAAGTTCCTAATCACTAATTTTCTTTTTGAAAACTGTAGTCCTTTGGTATTTAAGGGTGGGACGGCAGAGTTTCTTAAGCAGTGTGTATTGATAATGAGATGAGGAATTTGAGTGCGAGGTGTTGTGTGGGACTAGTGCAGATTTGGAATCCCTCCTGCAGTTATTAACAGGAGCATTCCCTCCCCAAAAGATGTTTTGGTTTTTTTTTTATAATAACAATTATTTGTCAAAATAATGTGGTTGATGACGTAATCCTAAGCTTTTTTATTATGTACCATGCCATGGGGAGGAATACAGGAGGCTTTTTGGGTACATATTCTGAAAATACTAGTGGCATGAAAGTGGCTGTGACTAAATCAGTAGTATTTTTGTCATTATTATTTTGCTGTGGAGAAAAGTAGCTGTCTAGGTATTTTCAGTGTCTGTGGAAATGTGTGTACTTGGATATTCAGAGCTAAGGACAATCTTTTCCTAATCCTGACAAGGAAGGAATCTGGAATATTCCAAACATCTTTTTTTGTCCTTTGAGCTAATCACAAAAACCATGTGCCACATTCTGGCTGAAGGCTACATGGCATATTTATTTAAAATAAAAGTGACAGGTAACAGAGTGAGTTTGACACACTTCCCTCCCTGTGTTTGGGAGTAATGCTGTTTCTGTTACACTAGTGAAGGTATTTTCATCATTCTCAAGTTGATCACGAGGGAACAGTGCAATTGTTTTTTTTTTTACTTTCAATGTCATGTTCGGAGTCATCCCTGACAGGGAAGGGCAGGCAGTGGAACTGCTTTGGTCAGGGGTCAGCCTTCGGGGGAGCTAAGGCAATTGAGGAGGCTCTCATCTTTACTGCAGGAGCAGAAGTAATGCATACTCTTATTTTGATTTCAGAATTTCTGTATGCACAGGGCTATTGCTCTAAGGCTGTTTCCGAGGCCTTCACTGAGGAAAACCAGCATGTGCCTAAGTTAATTTCTGTTCAAGGCAATTATGTCTACTGTATGTGCACGGTATTGAAACAAAGTGGAATTAGGGGAATTAACGGCTATTTCTTTTGCTACTAGTTGATTTACTTCATTTAGGAGAGAAAATGAGAATTTAATGGCACAAACTGGAAGTAATTGAAAGAAACAGTGTTATTTTGCCCAGGATTGGTGATATCTTCAGGAAGGATCAGTTACACAAGTTGAACTTACTTCACAATCCCTTCAACGATGCAAACAGAATAGCAATGGAAAAGGAAGCTTACTAGAATCAGGGCAAGTCTTGTTTATTCAAGTGTAGTGGTAGTTAACTGACTGTAGCTCCCGTTTTACAGCTTCCATCTCTGATTTTGACAGTGTTTTGGTGCTGGCTGAGTCTGCTGAGGGTAAAAATGGCTCAAAAGCCAATTCTGTTAAGAAGCTTTGCTCATGCTCAGAGCTGTGTGTTCCCTCGTGCTCGTTCCACTCTCCCCTGTGTCCCCAGGAGACAGATCAAGCATCCTTATACCAGCTCTCTCCCACACATAGGACTATATTGACCCCTAGTGTAACTCCATCAGAGTAAGGAGTTTCACCAGAGAGTTTTTTTTGTTTTTTTTTTTCTCTGACTGAAATCCGAAAGATCCAGGGAGAGATTAGTAGTTAGCTTTGGAGTGGAAGTTCATATGCAGCTTCCTCCCTCACTTCTTAATCCATCAGCGTGTTGCCAAGAGCATCACTAAAAGCGCAGCCAGTTTCCGCCAATGTTTTCCTTGGGTTTTACTGGTTGATTGTCAGCTCTGGAACTTTCATTTAAAAAAAAAAAAAAAAGTTTGTTTTAACAAATGATTTGGGGAATGGTGTATTCGAAAAGGAAAACATGGCAGCAATTTATTATTTGCGTCTCAAAGTCGGTGGTTTGTGTTGTCTGTAAAATTGGAGGATGAAACATGAGGGACATACTCAGTTTACCTTCTGGGAATGTTTAGCTAGTAAGTACTGTGAGCATTCCCTTGACTTTTGGTGAAGATTTTTCTCCCCTAGTTTTGTTTAATTTTGAGCTTTTTACAAGCTGCAGGAGCTAAGTCACTTCCAGGGGTGATGCTTGTCCACTGGCTCAGCTGTGTCTGGGATGAATGCAAAGCTGTAGAAAGGTAATAAAATTGTATATAAAGAGTGGTTGTACTGACCTCAATTATATAAGCCTCTGGATAAGCATCTTAGTTGAAATGAAGTTACTCAGATTATTCTTTTCCTGATTTCTGTTGCAGTTGAGTGAAAAGCTTTTGTTCAAACCTTACTTTATACCATTTAGAAAAGATTAGTTTAATGAGTGACTTCTCATGCGTCAGAACTCTGTAGATGTTGAGTACAGAAAAGCAGGCTTGAAAATCTCAGGTTTTGGAAAGCAGTGTCCTTACAAAATATACTTAATGCATTGAGACTTTTTCCCCTTTAATGAAGGCAAACATCCAGATTATGTTTGACAGGGGGATGGTTAGTTTCATGGTGAATTTGCAGAAGAGTCTTCTACGGGATTATAATTGTCTGGGATTTCTTTTTGACGGTGAAACTTTGTATTGCTTGCAAATGCTTTACAGTTGTATAAGTTTGTGCTCCCGTTTTGGCAACCAGTTAGAAACGATGAGACTGTTTTAAAGATGGCTTAAAGATCTATGTTAATATGAAAGGATGATATCTATGATTGGGCTTGAAAACTGGCTATAACGCTGGAAACGTCATCTGTTTGGAGAAAATGAACTAAAGAGGAGTTTTGGAAAAAAAACCAAACCAAAACATTTAATCTGTTCCGTGGCATTTGCAGGGCGCTGTCAGAAGTTGAAGGGTAGCTGGAATCAGGTTGTCCTTTCAGTCAGTGAATGAATGTAGGTGTTCATGACAATTTGTTTCCAAACTACATGAGTACCTTTAAGTTTGTGTGGAATCTTACACATATCACAGGGACATTTAAGGATGAAGTGAGAAGCTGTCTAAAAGTGGATTGTTTGACGAGAGTGCACAGTGTTGTGAGTTATTTTTGGTTTAAAACTGACTTAGAGTTGACTTGCTTGTGGTGTTTATAAAGGCTTGGGTTGGCTCGTGATGTTGTTTGTCATATACATACACTGCACAGTATGTATTGATTGTAAGGCCCACCTCCTACAACTTCATCATCATTACTTTTTATGATATCCAATTACTTGGTAGCAAGGGTTTTAGTATCCTACATACTAATCTGTTGAGCAACTTCAGCACAGTAAATACGTGCACTAGTTGGCAGTGTGTATTGGATTGAGGCAGAGGCTTGTGGCAGAGAGCTGTGCGAGGCTGATAGAGCTGTTGGGCAGGTACAAACTTGGTAAATACTTGTGCTAAATGGTATAAATAACACAGTTATGTCTGAGTTTGGAATCCCTGTGTTCAATAGCGCTTAGCTGTGTGTGGCTGCAGAACTAGGGTAATGTTGGGCTTTTTTCTGATTCCTTTGGCATATACCCAGCTTTGATGAAAAGTAATGTACAGAAAGATTCTTTGCCAACGTCCGTGGCGTTTTTCAGTGTTATGTGCTGCAATAATATGTGAATGTGCTCTTAAAATTCCCTTTTATGTAAGTTTCATGTGACTCCTTTCCATACAAATAGACCTGTTTTGGGATGCATAAACTAATGGGCAGTTTCTTTTCAAATTAAACCAAGAAACTGTGCGTTTTTTTCCCCCGAAGTGACACCGTGTGTTCTCCGCAAGGGCCTTTCCCTGCGGATGCAATAATTCAGCTATTCCTGTCAGCACTGCTGCATTTGCATGAGAATGGGTCTCCCGGCCATCCCTCTGCTGCTGCACGCTGGGGTACTGGGGAGTTACTGCAGAGAACTTCCTCCCACTCGACAGGGTGCAGGGAATGAAAAACTCTTTCCCCCGGGTCCTTCAGCACTCCAGGCAGAGCAGGGCCTCCAGCAGAGGAGCAGATGCCTACCCAGGAGTGCAGTGTCCTGCCTGCATGTGGGTAGTGCCCACAGCCACCTTCCTTATGTCTGGCTAAATGTCACCTGTTAAGCAACACGTTGTGCATTTCAACAAGCAAAAGAAACAAAATTAACAAAAGCTCTTACACGGCTTTGTCTTGTTGTGTATTAAACGGTATAAATAGTCTAATTGGTTCTGGCTACGAAGTTGCCTCTTTAGAAGAACAAGGATTTCTGACAGAATCCTAAAGATCAGGAAACTTTCTCAGAGTGGATAAAGTCTTTAAAGAAATTACAGGTTTGGTTTTGGTTTGGTTTTTTGTTTTTTTTTTTTAGAATACTTGTCATAATACTGAGTATTTTAAAATAGCCTGATGTTTATCACTCAGAAGGTGGCTGATCCACTCCGCTGGCCACTCAGGTGGTTGCTGGAATAACTGCAGGATACTTAAATTCTGAGCACTGCCCTTGCAGGCTGGGGAGACCAGGCTGAAGCAGAGATGAGGCTGATGCTAATGACTTTCCAGCCACTAACAGCAACCTTGGCAGACACGATGAAAGAAATGTTCCTTCTGTGTAGCTGCAGGGATAAAGCTTTTGATTTTCTAAACCACATGAAGCTTTTTGGAACTTTACTATTCATGTTTTCAGACCAGGTGATCACCCAATCTCTACTTAGGAATTTTCCAACCTACTAGCATGTGTAATCAAGGTCTGTGGCCATTTGTATGCCCCAAATATAATAAACAGTATACTCAGGAGCTGTCATAGGCAAATTTGTACTCTGGAAGTCCTTTACTTGGAGAATGCTTCCCTTCATAGAAATTTATGATGTTATTAGTATGAGTGAAAATTACTTCAGTGAATAAAAAGTCTGCAAACTCTATCTCCAAACTCCATGTTTCCTCCAAAAATGAAGGTCAGGCAATGCTTCTATAGTTTGAAAGACATCAGTTCCTTTTTGCTATGCATGTAAAGTGGAAGAATTGATATTTAACATTAATTTTGTTTTGTTTTAAAACTATCTTTCAATGCAACAGCCCTCCTGTCTCACTGGCAGGAGTCAAAGCAAGGAGTGGGCGTGGGACAGAATTTGCTTCAGTTAGAATTTGCCACTAGTTTCTCTAGGCCAGGGTTTCCTCCAAGTTTTGTAACCTCGCATGTCATTTGAATTGGAGGAGGGTTGGTTTCTGTTAGTAGCTTATCATTTAGTCTCAGCTGCCAGTTAAGATATTTGCCAGCTCTATGAAATGAATGAAAATATTTGAGGACATTGGTTAACCAAAGAAGTCAGTGAACCCTAAAATGAATTAGTATCTTAGCTACAAATTCGTGTTTAATAGCTCCGTTTGAAAGACCTTTTGTGCAGTAAAAGATAAGCTTGTGGCTTTGTGTTGTGTCCTTGCTCATGTAACCGTCTGGTTTTAACTACATGTTCATCGACTGATGGACTATGCAGAAAAAAAGTATCTACAGCTTTGTGTAATCCTAGCAACAAAACTGAAAAATATCAGAAGATGGAGCTGTTCAGAGCCAGGTTCAACTCTGCTAACATCAAATAACCAGTACGTGACCATTCTACTGCTGCAGTGTTTGGAGGCCGATCATTTCTGTGGCACTGTAAGAAGAATGAGGTGATACTCGGGACAAGAGAAGGGCTTAAGCTGTGTAAAGCTTTACGTGTGGTTAGTGAGGTCAGTATTTAAACTCTACAGATTCTTACTTTTGAATCTATGGGTTTTTAGGCTCTAATCCTGCTGGAGTTAGTGAAAATGCTTTTCCAGGCTTGTCACAGTTTTACACCAGATTTTAACGCAGCAAATCGTAGGAGAAATTTGTAGTGTAGAAAGAGGAGACCTGGAGAGCAGTTTCCACCAATTTTTATTTCATGGGGTAATTTTTATTTACTTTTGTTTCATTGCTTTGCCTTCTACATTTTTTGTGCTGGTGGCTGGGCTGGATAAGAAGGAAATGCTTTGGCATGAAATGCTTCAGCAACAAAGGAAAAGTGGCAGCCCCTGTGACTGGAAGTAACAAAAAAACTGTGCACTGTATTCTGCTAAAATTCTCCTCCTGCTTGTACCCTGTCATTAGTATCTCTGTAGTCTCTTTTTCTCTTGGATGGCTGTACAGCTATGAAGCACTATGGTGATGTGGCCTGAGAAAGTGAATTCTTGGGATGTGTCAGGTGAGGCAGTTTGCTCAGAGGCTTGTATCATCCTTCTGTTTAGTAGTCACTTAGGACTTTCTCATCATTTGTTGCTTCCCATTGATTATCTATCCCTGAGTATAAAATAAAAGATCCTATTACTAGTTCCTAGGCTTAGCCAAGCTCTTAATACTACCAAAAAAACCCTAGGGGACCGGGCAAGTCAGGGTTTGGGGAATCTCACTAAGAAGGAAGTCAAAATTAATTCAGGCACTTGATGTTCTTCATGGGGAAAAATGTGTTTGTATTTTAATTTTATCTGATGTTTTACTGACATGTTTAATTTTATTCTCACCTGTTCAATATTTCACTGCCAAACAAATGCCAGCAATTGTTTTTGGACAACATAACTGGCGAGACTGTCAGTGTATTTCTGCTCTGTGACACCTCCTGTTAGGAAGAATTACTGAATCCATTTGCAGCATCATGCTATCCTCTCTGGGATGGGTCACGCTGCCATTTCAGAGTGCAGAGGTTGCCATGGTTCCTGGGTTATCATGCTTTTCAAGGATTTTTAGCCTTGACATTCTTTCATGTCAATAAGGCAACTACTTATTAACACATGCACAGCAAAGTAGAGTCTGCTGATTTCAGAGGGAAGAGTTGAACACATGTGGAAGTGTTTTCAGAACTGGGCTCTTGAGTTTTGTAATGCAACTACTAGAAGAATAAGAGACAAAGAAAATGTTATAATGAACTTAATTCCTATATGCCATGAAAGCTAAAAAGAGCAAGGTTAACACAGCTCATGAAGTAAACAGATACTCTTCACTAGTATTTTCACTATGAAATTCTACAAGGATCTGAATATCTGGAACTGTAAATATGATTTTCTTACTAGTCATCAGCAGAGGGATCCTGAGCTATATGAAGGATGTTTACTTGAAGATTGCAGAAATTTTCATTATGCTCTATTGCCAGCTTTTGATTATGAAGTTTCTTAAAAGGATTTTCCTCTGGACTGGAGCAGTCCTTAACTGGAGTTGGGAAATTACTGGAAATAAGTCTTTGGGGGGAAAAAAATTCATCTCTACCATATGTCTTCATTCGAGTCTGAGAGTCTTTCACTTTGTTTTATCAGCAACAACTTTTTTTTAATCTCTTTTTTCCTTCTTTTATCATGGACATGCTCTTTTTTCAGTGTACTTTGCATCCTCCAATGTTGTATGCTGGCATTCCTTAGAATCCATGCTTTTCTACAAGTTTCCAGTTTATTTTCCCATTATCACCACTGCTCCTTTAAATTCCTCGTGTTAAAGATGATGTTTTTAACCTTTCTGCTGTCCCTTCCCAACACGTGTCCTCATCACATCCCTCTGCTGGCTTGTGGGTTCACCTTCCTAGCTGATTGAAATCATTGTCTTCAGCCAAGAGATTTCAAGTCTTCTGCAGTTTACTCTTGGATACAGAGCAGAACTTCTGAAGCGAAGTTGGGCTGCAGCTCATGCATCCGAGCTGTGCTGCCTGGCAGTCTCCCACTGAAGTCCTGTGTTAATTGGTTTAGTCCCCCCTGTGCTGCAGGTACAGTTTTCTTTGGATTTGCAGGCAAGGCCTTCAGGATCATTTGCAGCTACTCTGGTGTCCTGTGTGCTGTAGAGAAACTGGAATGAACATGAGTCTGGTACACCTCTTACAGCATCACAGCTGTCAGGTTTCTTTACTCTCTTTGGCTCCACTCCAGAACAAGCTGAAGTCAATGGAAAGATTTGAATGGCACTCTGTCTGAATGAGTCAACTGTGTGCATAAATGCTTGATGGAGGTACACTAGAAGCAGGAGAGGAAAGTTGTTCTTACACTTGACTCTTGCTTTTGAATATCTTTCAAAAGTAATTTCGCACTCATATCAATGCTTCTTAAATAAAGTGGTTTCTCCTACATCGAAATGCTAGTGGTTCCCATGTAAGACTAAAATAACTCAATTAAAATCAGTAGATATGTCACTCAGTTTCTATTACAGCTATTTAAATCTCAGAGAATGTATTTATTTTATCAGTGCTACTACTTTATGTTTCTGTTTTAAAAACCTTGATCTACTTATAGTCAATGAAATTAAAATAGTTTAATTAATTTGTTATAATGGTGGCGATTACCACTATAACCAGTACCCTTATTTCTTTAATTCTTATTGGTTCTGAGGAGCCATACTCATCAATCTGAAATATATCTCAGAGCACTTGGAAACAATCTCTTTCCTGATGACATACACAGAACAAGTATGAGGGGCTTATGCTTACACGTTCAGATTACAATCTATAAATGTTTGAATGACCTATGCATTCATACATTTGAATGGAAAAATGTATTAAACCTTTTCAGAAGAGAGCACTGTGGTCTAGAATCTTACATGTTGTCTTTTGACTTGTCTTCATAGATATTATGCACATGGCAGTTTGCTATTTAAGTAGCCTTGGAGTGTCTGATGTCAGCTACTTCCCCTAAATGAAATACTTAGGACATGTAACACCTGGTTTGGAGCCAACTGGCTTTGGTTTGCTTCCCTTCCAAATGCTTTCATTCACACATGAGCAAAATGACTCCTCATGCTGTGAAAAGGAACCTAGAAATACACTGTGAACACAGTTTTACACAAAATAGGGACTTATTTTCAGTTTCTAATAAACCTCAGTGGGAGTTTGATCCCAATAAATTCAATGGACAGATTTGACTTCAGTGGGATTTTGACTAGAAGCATATTTGCTCACCACAGCTCTGTGGGGAGCATCAAGGATGGAAAGAATGATTGCTTTTTGTCCCGTCTTCTACCACTGGAAAGGACCTGGTTGCAACCAGAGATGGGGGCAGGTTTCTAAGCAGGTGAGCTTCAGTGCTCTGAGACAGCAAGTGCTGCAAGGCAGTGACCTTAGAGGAATCCAGATCTGTGACGACATGAAGTTTCTTTGCCAGGACTCGTTCTTAGGAGGCAAGCAGAATTAACAGAACCACAGGATCCGAAGACTCATGCAAATGACTGTTGGAACAAAGAATAATCTGGAGAAAAGATAAATTAGAGGTTGAAATCTCTGGAGAATTTAAGGTTGAATACCTGGGCAAGTATAATTGGATCCTGTGGAGCTGTAAAGCTATCTGCTAAGAGTGTAAATGTAATGTCAGCAATAGAGGCACACATTGTGCCTAGCACCAAGTCTAAATTTCCACTGCAGAATATGCATATATAATTGTGACAGAAGGTGTGTCTTGGTGAACTTCACTCTGAAGTGGTATTAGAACCAGACTTGGAACTCTTAGTAATATTTGTGGTCAGAAATGACCTCTCGGCAGCATGTCAAGACAGAGACCAGTTTTTATATACGGAGCCTTTGCCAGTGTACTTTGCAGACTCAGGTCCATGCTGATCACTCCTTGTCTGAGCAGTTTGGAGATAGCCTTGCAGTCTATTATGTAACCTTTGGATACAATTTTTCTGCTCCTTTTTTTTCTTTCTTTTTTTTTTTTTTTGTGATTTTGGGGCTTTTGTTTTGTTTTTGTTATTTTTACCCTTACTGCATTAAGCTGGCTTTTTATTTCCTGCTGCCTAGGGTCCGAATTGCCTGCACTGGTGCCTCCCTCGCCATGTCTCCCTCTCTCTCTTCTCCTCAAGTGCTGTGTTAGATGCTACCATAGCGTGTTACTAAATAGTGAAAAGCCCCATATCTAATGGGGTCTCATCTGAACAAAGCTGACAAAAAGGCTGCAGAAGTATTGCTTATTGGGGTTTTGGTGCTTGATGGCTCTTCAGATTGCTTGAAGGTTATTAGGACTATTTTGCAGCAAGGGTTAATGCTCCCTTCAGGCTAGGGAAGTGTGGGAGGTTGGATTGAAGGCTTTTTGTTAGTATCTGTTCATTCAACACTGCCTTCAAAACAGGGGTGCTTAATTTAGCAAAACTGTGTGAAGGGCAGGGTGCGTAGAGGGGTTTTTATTTACCCTTAGCAGAAAACTTCCCAAGTGATGTCAGACTAGTTACTCTGAGAAAGCTGATGCAAGGAAGTTCAAAAGTACATTGAAACTTGCATGAATTGCTTTTCATTTTTCATGTTCCTCACTGACAGATGTCAGGAAGGTTTAAAGGCTTTAAAAATATTCTCTGAGTGCTTTTAGTAAGGAAATGTTCAATTCCAGTCTGAACTTGTTCCACCACTTAGTTTGGTCATCTTGATATGGGAGGCTTAGATGTTTATTTTGTTCACCGTTCCAAAACCTGGGGACTGTACCTGAGCATGCTTGACAGTGAAAGAGTTTCCTTAGAGAAGGGGGTTCTTAGTGAGTGGCTAAATTACAATGCCAAATTGAGCTTATTCCAGGCCCATTACGGTGTTGTCAGTAGTGTTGCAGAGCTTTTGACAGACCAGTATTTCAAGCCTGTTGAGTGTGGGAGAAAGTGGGTCAAACTCTCTAAACTCAACTCATGTACTTGACTTTCACATGCTATCACAATCTGTATTTGCTGTGAATTAAATGTGTGCTGTAGGGACTTGAGATTTACATAAATATTGCAATTATCCTTGAAATTACTGATTCTAGTGCAGCAAATTCAGAATATATTTTCAGATTAAATCCAGATCCACAGTGGTTTCCTTGCATAGCTATCTTAGTTAAAAAGTGTATACTCTCTCATCCCAGAGTTTCTCTGTTGTTGTGGCTCAGGGGGTGCAGCTTCTTGTCCTAAAAAACGTGCAAGAGCCACAAAGTGAAATTTGTTTTGGTAGTTCTCACTGATGGGGAGATGCTTGGGTATGCAGGGTGGCCGAGGCTGGAGTTCTAATTATTGGTTGTGATCCTGGCCCAATAGTGTAATGAGTATCTCAAAACATTATCTAGTTTTACGGGGTTTGGTAGGCCCAGAAAGTACTCAACACCTTGCTACGTAGCATTGACTTCTGCAAATTCACTTGTCCTTGAAGGATTTTTAAACCAACTTTGTCTATTTGGTGATTCTGAAAATGACCCAATTATGGGGATGCTAAAATGTAACTCGCTTTTGCCTCTTACTTCCCAGCAAATTCACACCACAAATGTCATGTAGATGAGCAGTGCTGAGAGAAAATGTGGCAATTAGAGAAGATCTTGAGCTGACGAATAGGTATGAAATTCAATTTTCTTCTCTTTTTTTTTTAATAGGGTGGAAAGAAGTCTTACAGTGGGCCGTGCGCGGGCCGCGATTGCAGCGCTGGATGCAAATGTTTCCCGGAGAAGGGTGCACGGGTAGGTTCAGTTTCACTAATACAATTTGTGTCTCTTACCAATCTTTTAATAAATTAGTAAATAAATAACACCCGAGTTAATATATGAAATTCTCAATCTAATGACCTCATGAAACAAGAGAAATGATGAAGAGCAGCTGCATTTCAAATGTCCCTGGCCAAGATCTCAAAAGCTGTTCTAAAGGTTTACAAATTCCTACCTTTGCAATGAGTCTTCAATGGAATCTCGTTTCTTTATGTGATTTTGAGCCCTAGTTAAAAAAAAGTCAGATGGTTTTTAAGTAGATTACAAGAATTTAAAAGGAAAATCAATGCACTGTGGGATTCCAGTACGGATTTTGCCCAGTCCTTACTGTTACAGCTTCTGTTTGTTTGTGGAAATGTTTTTGACTTGGGTGTTTGTGAAGAAACAATAACTCTGAATGAATCTAAGCATTTGCCTTTGAGAAAGCCTTTCATTTAGCTCACGCCTCTCTCTGAGGTCTGCATTTGAAGCAACCAAATATTTAAGCATATTTTCTGTAAAAATCTTTAATTTCTTTTGAAGGTATGAGAAGGTTATAACTTTTATCTTAATGCATCTAGTGATTTCCTATCTTAGGGTAATGCAGAGCTGTTGGCTTCAATTGCAATGTTATTTTTTGAACAGATAGTTAATATTTTTGAACAGATACTTAATATTTTCTCTTAAGATCTCTAAAGTATTTTAGCATGTATCAAAATGAATCTTAAGGTTTTGCTTATGGACATGAAAGGAGGAAAGAGCTGCCTTGTAGGTACATGAAGAATTAACTTGGAAGGGCTTAAGGAGAAGGGAAACAATACAAGTTGTCCTGTTTAATAAAACAGCTATTCTTGCTAAAATCGTATTGAAAAGTCATTCTCTGAGGGAACACAAAAGAAATTAAGTTTTATTTGAACACTAGCAATCCTGATTATTTTATTCCTGTGTATTTCATGACACAGTGTGGGTAAATTCAAGGCATCGCTTTCTAGGACTAAACTTGAGAAAGTGTTGCTATTTAGTAACGATCATCAGTGTGGGCTTAAATGTTCTCCTAATTGCAGACAGACTTGAGCATGAATTCTTAATAACTGATGATATGTTTGCTCTGGAAGCATAAAAATTATTTAAAATCATCATGTGGCAGGGTGAGAACATGTTGAAACAGATAAGCAGATGAACTTTGGAAGGAAGTTCTCAACATAACCTAGAATAGGAGCGAAAGCCGATTCCTCAACACCTTTTGTGATTAGATACAGTAAGGGACAGACCTACTTTGGTTCTGGAACACAATATCCTGCAAATGCTTTGACCTTTAGATAGCACTGAGCATGGTTCTTCTGTCTCTTTACATTCCCGGGGTTCAATTTGATTGTTTGAACTGGCCACAACACTGTTGACCTTGCAGTTTGAGCTCTTGGCATCTCTTTTGTGAAGATGTCACAAAGATTTTAGGCTGTTTTCATTGCTGACCTGAGAACTCATTTGGCTTTTAGCTTGTTTCTTATGTGACCTGTATCAGTAGGCATTTTCAGTCCTTCAAACACGTGTTCCATACTACTGAGACCTGTCCATGGAGTAAACTGTCTGCTAGA
The DNA here is from genome assembly GCA_025331215.1 of Actenoides lindsayi. Classification (NCBI taxonomy): domain Eukaryota; kingdom Metazoa; phylum Chordata; class Aves; order Coraciiformes; family Alcedinidae; genus Actenoides; species Actenoides lindsayi. Next base: position 16,733 of record WTSP01013258.1, on the reverse strand, counting down.
AGTGGTAATCTTTCCCTTTTACAACACTACTTCCATCAAGCCATACTGAGCCCTTCTGACACCTTCTTGGACATCCGCAGGCAGCTACTGGAGTCCTGCCATGCCAGAGGATAAGGAGGTGACTGGCTGAACTGGGAAAGAGGATGGTGTGGTTATGTATCCTACAGCACAGCTTGTTTCTTGGAGGAGACTGTACAGCCTGAGGCTAATTCCTTGGCTTCCTGCCTAGCTTCTTCTCCATTGCTGCAAAACCTTTAATTTTAGGACAGGCAAATGGGAGATGGGACTTTGCCAATGCCCCGAATCCATATTTTGTTTTAAAAAAAATCTTTCAGCTGTCAATTTTGCACAATTAACCAGATCAGAACAAAGCCAAGCTTTCTTTTTAAATGAAAGAAATAGCTAAAAAGCACAAGGAAAATGACAATAAGCTGACAACCCAATGAAAACAATATAAGCTGTGTCCTTAAATGTCCTCCTCCCTGGCTGCACTTCTGATCAGATCAAGATGAGATGAACTTGTTTCTGACCAGACACTTTAAAAAAAAAAATTAGGCAATCAAAATATCAAAAGTGCGTAAGGCCCAGTGCTCAATTAGTGAAAGATGTTTCTAGAAATGGTATGTAGGCATGGAGAGCCCCCATGTCCTTATTTTTGCTATAGACTGTTAGTGCATGTGCAAGATACTTGGTTTTGGCGGGTGATTTTTTGTATAACCTCCTTTAGGCAGAGCTTGGTAGAAGACTAATCTCTGTGAAGTGAGTCAGCTTGTTGTGGAATATATTGGGATCGTTTTTAGAAGGAAGGGTGGTACAGTATGTGTCTAGCAGCCTCTTAGGGAGTCCTTGTGCCTCACCACTCTGCATCTCCTACCAGAGTAGTTTCATTCTATTAGTTGTCCCAATGCCTTGCATTAACTTTGAAAAGCCATAATGCAGCTGGTACTCATTAAACTTCACTGAACAGCCTCAAATGTAATCCAATTTACTGTGAAGCCTGCACAAGAAGAAATCAGTTATGAAAGCATCCTTCATTTTCACCAGTCATTCAGATTTGGTCCTTGTATTTATTAAGTTAATGAAAAGCCTGGCTCTACGTAATTCAATGGCAAAACTCATGGGCCACATTGCAGCCATTCTTTCCTCTTTATCAGTCCCTGTCTTGTGAAGATTCATGGGTAACAGCCCAGAGATTTGTGCAGAAGTCCAGTTCTTAGTGGAGAAGTCTTACCTTCCCTGAAAGGCCTCAGCTAGGACCTTTTCTGGAGGTTTTCTCAAAGGTCAAATGGAAGGACTGAACTCAGTGGAGGTACCCAAATGGACCCTGGTGCGTGCACCCTTTTTGGGAATGGAGACAGTCTGAACACAAACTTATGCTTATTGAACCCACTTCTGCGTACAAGTCTTATGCACAGTCCTATAGGGTAGAAAAAGAGCTTTATATTAAACTGTGAAGTATAAGAAGGAAGCTGGAAAAAGCAACTGTATTATATGATGAGTGAGGAAGTGAATGTAAATTCTGATGCTAGTGTCCAGCTAGTGAAAGCCTGAATTTCTAACATGTGTAGCTCTAGTGCAAGTGTGGGATCTACAGCTAGAACATTTTTGGGACTGTCTGAAGAAATTATTCTGCTTAAAAAAATAAGGTCCAGGGAGGCTCTCCTCCCCCACTACTCTGCCCTAGTGAGACCACTTCTGGAGTATTGTGTCCAGTTCTGGGCTCCCAATTCAAGAGAGACAGGGAAATACCAGAGAGAGTCCAATGGAGAGCTACAAAGATGATGAAGGGACTGGAACTTCTCTCTTAGAGGAAAGGCTGAGAGCCCTGGGGCTGTTTAGTCTGAAGAAGACTGAGAGGGGATCTTATGAATGTTTACAAATATCTGCAGGGTGGGTGTCAAGTAGAAGGGGCCAGGCTCTTTTCAGTGGTGCCCTGTGATAGGATGAGAGATAATGGTAGGAAGGTGAAACACAGGAAGTTCCACCTCAACATGGGGAAAAACTTCTTCATTATGAGAGTGACAGAGCCCTGGAACAGGCTGCCAGAGAGGGTGTGGAGGCTCCTCCTCTAGAGACTTTCAAGACCTTCCTGGATCTTTTTCTGAGTGTCCTGCCCTAGGTGTTCCTGCATTGGCAGGAAGGTTGGACTTGATGATCTCCAGAGGTCCCTTCCAACCCCTACCATTTTATGAGTCTATAACCTGTCTGGAGAGCAGCCCTATGGGAAGGGACTGTGGGCTCTTGGTGGACAACAAGCTCAACATGAGTGAACAGTGTGCTGCAGTGGCAAAGGAAGCCAACAGGATGCTTGTGTGCATCAACAAGGGCATCAACAGCAGATAAAGAAGTTGTCATCCCACTCTACTCAGTGCTGCTCAGACCACGCCTTGACTACTGCTTTCAGTTTTGGTCCCTGCCATACAGAAAAGATGCAGACAGCCTGGAAAGGGTCCAGAGAAGGGCCACAAGGATGTTCAGAGGGCTGGAAGACCTGCCATATGAAGAAAGGCTGAGAAAACTGGGGTTTTTTCAGCCTTGAGAAGAGAAGGCTTAGGGAAGACCTTATCACCACGTACCAGTACATCAAAGGTTGCTACCGAGAAGATGGAGACTCTGTTTTTATAAGGAGTCACATGGAAAAGACCAGGGGTAATGGGTACAAGTTACTCCTGGGGACATTCTGATTGGACTTCAGAAAAAACTTTTTCACCGTGAGAGCAATTAGACATTGGAATGATCTCCCAGGGGAAGTGGTGGATTTCCCTACATTGGACAGTTTTAAGACTTAACCTTAACAGGGTGCTGAGCCATCTCATTTAATTTTTGTTTTTTTCTTTTTTTTTCTTTTTTAATACCTTGAAAGGTTGGACTTTGATGACCTTTGAGATTCCTTCCAATGTGGCATTCTATGATACAGCATTTCAGTAATAAAATCAGTTGAACTAGAACAAAACAAGAGTACAGGCATACACTGGTGTGTAGCAAGCCACAGCATATTCAAATCTTCTATCTTGTGTATTTAACTGTTGAAAAACAAGGAACAAATATGTACTTGGTGTACAAACCAAAATATTACCAAAGAGTCTTTGTGTGCAGGAGTTGTGTGTATAACAAGAAAGGAGAATGTTGGCAGGAAAATAAAATAACAACTGGTTTGTGGTCTCGGATCAATCCTAGAATCATTCTGGTTCAAAGAGACCTTCAAGATCATCAAGTCCAAGTGTAAACCTAGTACTTCAAGGTCATCCCTAAGCCATGTCCTTAAGTACCAAAACTACATGTCTTTTCAAGACCTCCAGAAAAGGAGACTCCACCACTTCCCTGGGCAGCCTGTTCCAGGGCTTAACTACCCTTTCTGGGAAGAAACTGAACCCAGTATTCAAGGTGTGGCTTCACCAGTACCAAGTACAGGCGGGGACAATCACTTCCCTGGTCCTGCAGGCCCCACTAGATCTGATCCAGGCCAGGATGCTGTTGACTTTCCTGGGCACACTGCTGGCTCATATTCAGCTGGCTGTTGACCAATGCCCCCAGGTCCTTTGCTGTTGAGCAGCTTTCCAGCCACTCTTCCCCAATCCTGTGGCATTGCCTGAGATTGATCTGGCACTTGTTAAAGCTCACACCACTGGCCTCAGCCCACTGGTCCAGATGGCTCTATAGCGCCTTCCTACCTTCAAGCAGGTCACCAGCTAGAATTTGGCAGATTCACTAATACATAAGTCTTCTCCCAATATTATTCCCATTTTACAGCTGGAGAACTGCCAGAGTTGCCCAAAGAAATTTGTGGTGGAATTCCATGAAAACAATCTATAGCCTTCTCTTTGGGACTGGGTGTTACTTGGGATCCCGTTATTTCAAACAACAAGGTGTCTTGGCTTTTCTTATTGAAAAAATTCTCTGCTGGTAATCTTCTGTTTCTTGTAAGCCCAGATTGACATCACTTAGTCCATTTGTTTGTGTTTGATACCATGTTAAATCTATTGTTGCCTCCTAGACTAATCTTTGGCCCAAATTAGCATTCCTGGAAAGGTTTTGCTCTCATCCTACCTGAAGAATTAGAAACTTGGCGTAAACAGCCTGAAAAACATGGGGTTTAATTTTGTGTTTCAAATTGTGTGGGGTTGGTATTCTAATCAAATTTCTTTTATTTCCTAGCATTTTTTCTTTTTGGTTAAAGATTATGGAAGCTGGCTGGATATTGGAACAAGGTACAGTATTTTTTTTGCATTCATTGCCTTTTTAAAAATTCCATGGGTCAGTAGGATTGTTTATCTACTCAGAACTCCTGTTATTCTTTTCCAGTTACTTTCCTTAATCAAATGCTTCAAGGATGCTCCCTGTACTTAAAAGGTGTGCATGCACGTGTGCACACACACATACACATAGATATCTCCCAAGAGAAAACTTAGGGCTTAAAAATCTGTGCCAGAGCATCATGAAGAAGAAATGAATCTAGCATGGCAAGAAATACAGTTAGTAGGTTTTGTTTGATTTCTAAAGAACATAAATTATCATAAAGTGATTAGTACTGTTTTCCATTTACCTAGTTATTAAAATACTTCGTGTAATTAATCAGAAATTGATAATCTTCTTGAATCTACTTAAGCTTCCATATACAATCCCCTGTTAATTAATGAACCTTGTACAAATATGTCGGTGGCTACCACGTCCCATGCATTCATCCTTCCCCTAGCTGGGGAAGAGTAAATCTGTAGCATTGAAACATAGAAATCACAGCTAAAATGAGAGAATTTGTTTTGCTTTCTGAGCCATACTAACCTTCACAGCACACATCACGGGGCAGGTTTTCAACTGTGCAATCTTGTTTGAGAATAGCCTGGGAATAACAAATACGAGGAATACACATTTCAGTTATGTTCCCTGAATTGTGAAAATACATCATGTGCTGTAATAAGCTTAGTAGGGAATGTGTTGTAAATAATCCAACCATTCTGTTCACTTGATGCTGTAACTTAACCAGAAGTTGAATAGCGACCCATTGTTAGTATTCTGTGTAGTCTACATTTACTGTGCTTTGCTGAGCCCCTCCATCCCCTCCGTCATATGCACGTGTGTACACACGTGCACACGCGTGTTCTGCCTGTTTTCTTTGGAGGTTCAAAGTCCTGCTTTGTAGCTACCCTTTGAAGGTTCCCAATAGGAGGAAATGCAGTTAGAACAAATAGTGGAAATGATGCTTTAGCATCGTGCTTCTTTGCGACGGTCAGTTTGTGGTAAATCAGATAGCCTCATCCTTTGGTTTCAATTCCTATGCAGATGAATAAAGGATAGTAAAGACCTCAGAAAATCTCTGTTCTGCTGGGCAAGAAGCTTTCTAGTTGGAAGTTAGCAAACAAAAATATAAACTGTTTCAAGTACACAAAAATGTCCTCTTTGATACACGGGCTTTTTGGCGTAGAGATTTACAGTGATGATAGATTGTTGGATCCTTTTCAGCTGGACGTTTGTCTTGCTCCAAAGAGTTTAGGGGAGCTCATGATGCACAACCATAATTCTGCCTCTCCATGTGTGTATTTTGAGCACTGAAAAAGTCCTTGCAAAAGTATAGCCTGTGATTAACTTTTAAGGTGAAAATGCATAACACTCAGGCAGCCTTAAATTTGTCATTGCTTCACTTTTGAATGCTTGACTTTGCCACCTACACTATTTGATTGTAGTCTTTTTATATATGTTTTATTTGTGTATGTGTATATGCACATAAGATATAAATTGCTAGGTTGCATAAGAAAAGAGGTGAAGCCCTGGAGCGTAAGCTGAAATGGTCCTTTTCTTATCTAGCATGAGCAATATTTTGGCAACTGAATTTTCTCCTCCGAGCAGATTTCTAATGCGTGATCTTCAAGCTGGGCAAAATTAGCAGGCAACAGCAGATTTGTTGTTGTTGTTGTTTATTCCTGAAAGGGAAGATGAGCTTCATGGGGTTTTGGACAGTTCCCAAAACCAGTGGGGAAGAGATACTACCATGGCTCTTTCCTGTCCTCCTGTTGCAGCTACAGGGACAGCTCTGTGGCGTTCCCATTGCAGTGTGGTCTGCTGTTGCTTTCAGAGCAAGGTCTTAAAATATCTCATCTCAGTTGACATTTTAGGTGCTGCCAAAACTTTCTGGAGAAGGCTGAGTCAGTTAAGGAAATGACAGTTCTTTTTTTCCCAACTGTTTATAGATCTACAAAACCTGTGTAGGATTTCATGGGACAAAGAATAGGAGCACCCTTAGGGACAACTGCTCTCATGTTTGTTTGTTTTTTAATCTTTTTTTCCTTCTGTGGCACAGATGGGAAGTGTGTGTGTGTGTGTGTGTGTGTGCACGTGCACAATTATCAGCGTTTGTTGTATATTACTAGTTACTGCATAGTTCAAATCCCAGGTGGAAAAGCAGCAATTGCCCTGTGAAGCTTCACTCTGAAGTCTGTCAGAGTCCCGTGGTGTATGTGCTGCATTTGCAAAGCTTCTGCTGTGTATTTCTGTACTCAGTATTTTTTGTGGTGTTAACTTTCAGTGGATTTTCTAATGGTCATGGTTCAAAACTTTTGTATGTCCTTTCTCTTACTAAGACTGTGCAAGTTCAGTAGGAGGCCCTCGTTAGGCAATATGTAGCTTTTCCACTACCAGTGCTCAGAAGCTTCACGTGTAAGAGCCGATTTTAAATCTCTTGTGGTGCATGTTTATGGTGATGGTTTGTTTCCCAGTGGAGATCTCTCATTCTTTGCCATTAGGATTTGTTTACAGAACAGTAAAGTTGAGTTGGAGGAGCTGAAAGCTGTTGTGCAGCAGGACAGCTATAACATGGTCACCATCACAGAAACGTGGTGGGATGACTCTCGTGACTGGAGTGCTGCAGTGGATGGCTATAAATTCTCAGGAGGGAGAGGCAGGGAAGGAGAGGTGGTAGAGTGGCTCTATATGTCAGGGAGTGTTTTGATTGTGTAGAGCTCAACGACTGTGATGATGTCATCGAATACTTCTGGGTAAGGCTGAGGGGGAAGGCCAACAAGGCAGATATCCTGTTGGCAGTCTGTTGTAGACCACCCAACTGGGATGAAGAGTTTGGTGTTCTATAGGCAGCTGGCAGAAGTCTCAAAATCAACAGCCCTTGTTCTCATGGGGAACTTCAACCTACCAGATGTCTGCTGGAAATACAGTACAGCAGAGAGGAAACAGTCCAGGAAGTTCCTGGAGTGTATGGAAGATACTTCCTGACTCAGCTGGTAAGTGAGCCTCCCACAGAAGGTGCCTCATTAGACCTGCTGCTTATTAACAGAGAAGGACTGATGGGTGATGTGGTGGTTGGAAGCTGTCTTGGGCTTAGTGGCGATGAAATGATAGTGTTCTCAAAGTAAAGCAAGGAGGGGGCAGCAAAACCGATGCCATGGACTTCCAGAGGGCAGACTTCGGCCTTTTCAGGTCACTGGTTGAGAGAGTGAGTCCCTTGGGAGATGGTCCTGAAGGGCAAAGGGGTCCAGCAAGGCTGGACATTCTCCAAGAAGGAAGTCTTAGAGGGCACAGGAGCAGACTGTCCCCATGTGCTGCAAGATGAACTGGCAGTGCAGAGACTGGCCTGGCTGACCAGGGAGCTTTTGCTGGGACTTCAGGAAAAGAAGAGAGTTTACCACCTTTGGAAGGAGGGGCAGGCAACCCAAGAAGAGTACAGGGATCTAGTTAGGTCATGCAGAAAGAACACTAGGAAGGCAAAAGCCCAGCTAGAACTCAGTCTGGCCGCTGTTGTATGAGATAATAAAAAGTATTTTTACAAATATATTAACAAAAATACAAATATATTACAAATATATTAACAACAAATATATTACCAACAAAAAGAGCCAAGGAGAATCTTCATCCCCTATTGGCTGCAAAGGCAAATATTGTCACCAAGGGTAAGGAAAAGGCTGAGATACTTAATGCCTCATTTGTCTCAGTCTCTAATAGTCACACCAGTTATTCTCAGGGTATTCAGTCCCTTGAACTGGAAGACAGAGGTGGAGAGCTGAATAATCCCCTCATAATCCAAAAGGAAGCAGTTAACAATCTGCTATGCCACCCGGACACCCAGAAGTCTATAGGGTCAGATAAGACCCACCTGAGAGTACTGAGGGAGCTGGTGGAGGAGCGTGCCAAGCCACAATCCCATCATTTATCAGCAGTCCTGGTTAACAGGGAAGGTCCCGTTTGACTGGAGGCTTGCCAGTGTGATGCCAGTCAGCTGTAAGGAGGATCCGAGGAGCTAGAGACCTGTCAGTCTGACCTCGGTACCAGGGAAGAGTACAGAGAGGTTCACCTTGGGTGCACTTGCACGGCAAGTCCAAGGCAACCAGGGGATCCAGGCCCAGCCAATATGGGTTCAAGAAGGGCAGGGCCTGTTTGACCAACCTGATCTCCTTCTATGACCAGGTGACCCAGCTAGTGGATTAGGGAAAGGCTGTGGGCATTGCTACCCAGACTTGATATGACACGGTCTCCTGCAGCATTCTTCTGGAGAAGGTGGAGGCTCATGGCTTAGACAGGTATGTGCTTCACTGGGTTAAAAACTGGATGGATGGCCGAGCCCGGAGAGCTGTGGTAAATGGAGTTCAATCCAGTTGGCAGCTGGTCACAATTATGTTCCCCAGGGCTCAATGCTGGGATTGGTCCTGTTTAACCTTTTTATCAATCATGTGGATGAGGGGGTTGAGAGCACCCTCAGTAAGTTTGCAGATGACACAATTAAGTGGGCGTGTCAGCCTGCTTGAAGGTAGGAAGGCTCTGCAGAGACATCTGGACAGGTTGAATCGTTGGGCCAAGGTCAATGGTATGAGATTTACTAAGTCCAAATGCCAGGTCCTGGCCTTCGGTTGCAACAACCCCGGGCAACGCTCCAGGCTTGAGGAAGAGTGGCTGGAAAGCTGCCTGGCAGCAAAGGATCTGGGAGTGCTGATTGACAGCCGTCTGAACACAAGCCAGCAGTGTGCCCAGGAGGCCAAGAAGGCCAATGGCCTCCTGGCCTGGATCAGAAATGACGTGGCCAGCAGGGCTAGGGAAGTGATCGTGCCCCTGGACTCAGCACTGGTGAGGCCTCACCTGGAGTACTGCGTTCAGGTCTGGGCCCCACAGTGTAAGGAAGAGACTGAGGTACTTGAGTGGGCACAAAGGAGGGCAACAAAGCTGGTGAGGGGATTGGAGAGCATGTCTTATGAGGAGAGGCTGATGGAGCTGGGATTGTTTAGCCTGAAGAAGAGGAGGCTGAGAGGAGACCTTACTGCTCTCTACAGCCACCTGAAAGGAGGTTGTAGTGGAGGAACTTCTCCCTAGTAACTAATTACGGGACAAGAGGAAATGGCCACAAGTTGTGCCAGGGGAAGTTTAGGTGAGATACTAGGAGGAATTTCTTTACTGAAAGAGTAGTTAAGCATTGAAACAGGCTGCCCAGGGAAGTGGAGTCACCATCCATGGAGGTGTTAAAAAAGCAGGTGGATTTGGCACCTCGGGACATTGTCTGGTGGTCATGGAGGTGTTGGGTAGAAGGTCGGACCTGATGATCTTGGAAGTGTTTTCCAGCCTTAACAATTCTATGACACATTTCCCTTCTCTTTAACTTTACCCCTAGCTCCAGGCTTTTACATTTCATTCTACTATGCCTTAACCACAGTACATGTGATTTTACTATGCCTCATATCTGCCTTAACAATGTGATGTCTTTATTCTCCTTGTTGAATTCACCATGCCATTTAAGCACTGTCTTTGAATGTAAAGAGATTTCCTCTTTTCCCACTCTTCCAGATTATTAATGAATTTCTGTACGACAACAGGTCCAACGTAGTGTCCTGTATTACCACAATCAGCAGATTGTCAATGCACCATTGATTCCCTGCTCTCAGTAAATTATCAATTACCACAAATATTTATGTCGTCTTAAAAATTTTTAAAGCCCCTTTGCTTAATGGTCCTGCCAAAATCATTGTGAACTTATTTTTCAGAGAGTGCTTTTCATTGTTTTAATATAATAATAGGTTATGAATCTCACAGTGAATGCAGAGGTCATAGCAGTGGCTTATGCAGCCTTCTGAGGTCTGCTAACCTTACCTTCACCTTTACATCCTGAGGTCACCCTAAATTGTATCCATCTCATGCCCTAGAAGGATACACATTTCATAAAAGTAAAAATACAGTTTTTGTAGTATTTTTGCTGTACCAGTGTGTATGGTACATGATGATGACAAGTCTGTTCTGACAGATTATTTCATTTTTGAACGACATACAAATGGAATAGCTTTTTGACTTTTCACTCAAATAATTCCTCTGGCTTAAAAGGTATGTTTATCTGTAGATCTCTAGAGATAAATACAGCCTTTAAAGCCTGCTGTATCTATACAGTATGTGCAATTTGTAAATAGCTGAATATTCAGATAATCAAGATAAACCCTAGTGCTTCTTTATATGACATTATTATTTAGTTTCAAACTGTACTACTCCCTTTCTCTTATAACAGGTGCTGGAAGATAAGGATACAATCTTAACTGTTCTTCTGCAGTTTCGGAGTTCAGGGGACATAGATGAAAGGACAGGAGATGGGGTTTTTTTAGCTTTTAGGATGACAAAATTGATTTCATGTTTGGGATGCTGGGGCTTCTAGGTCAACTATTAAAATAAAGGTCTTAAAACTAGGAGGAAAACAGTGTTTACCAATAACTTCCAAAACAGGAGCTAGGAGTGATGTGCCTTGTGATTTGTTTTGTCTGAAACAGAGGAGAGAGGGTGTAAGATCCTGTCTGGAAATGCAAAGAGACTTAAAATTCAGAATCTAAATCTGGGGTCTCAGGGTGTGCTTAGGAACAATCTCACATATCAAAGTAGCATGGCATGGAGAAATAAGGTCCTCAGACTCTGGAGAGTGCTCTTCTATGTCCCTCCACTAGTTGGTTTTGTTTTACTTGTTTTGCTTCTAGTTTTTTAATTGCCATGGTAACTTAATCCATCTTCTTGTCTTCCCAGCTTCTAATCTGGCCTACCATTTTAGGATTTAGCCTGTCTTGGGAGAAAGCCACATTTTGGAGCGAGATTGATTTCCCTTCCCCTGCCACCACCTCTCACCCCTCCACACCCCCTTTTTTTTGCTGATTTTTGATTCTGCTTGTCTTTGATTAGTACTTCTCACTGAATTACATTGTCTCAAAGCAATCCAGAAGATGCTGGTACCTCTCATGTTCTCCTTTTGGTTCATGGCCACTGAAACAGGAGTCTTCTTCCCTGATAGAAAATTTTCCTAGCACTAGCTTTGCCTCTTGACCTTGATCCATAAATAGGGCACTCAGTTTTCTGTTGAACAGTGCTACCTTACCTTAGATCATCTGTGGTCCCCTATACCAGCTACCTCTATCTCTACCATTATCTGTCCCTGTTCATTTTCATCCTTTATAAGCATTGCCCAGTGTGCCCACTATTCTATTTTCTTGTGCTGCTGTGGAGTCTTGCTTTGTTTGTTTAATTACAGTATTACTCCAACTGGAAAACTTATTTACCAAGCAGAGCTGCCTGCAGGCACTGCAGTACTAGTTAGTGATAGCTCCAGAGATGCCCTCTGTATGTAATGATGTGACAAGTAGACTGAAGTTGTTTTAAATTGTGCTCTATGGTATAATATATACATTTACTCTGAATTACTCTGGTATTTTAATAAAGGAGCACAGCTATTTGGCCTTTTGCAGTCCAGCAAGGGAGGATTGTGTGCAGCACTTTCCTTTACAAAAGTTCAGAGGACCCAGTCCCTAGACTGACAGATAACTAAGCAGACTTTGCAAAGACTTTTTTACTTGGAGAAAGCCCCTCTCTGTGCCCCCCCCCCCAAGTCATTGATTAGCACCCCCATCTAGAAAAGTTCCTTTTGGGGCAGACAGCAACTCAGATGCCTGTGTAAGGATTGTGATGATGGCAGCAAGACACCAGTCCTCTGGTGACTGTCTCAGGGTGTCTGTAGGAATAAAGGCAGTGTCTTCATTTGGCTTCTGATTTGCAGATTTCTTATTCAAGCTTCATTTGAAAACTAGAAGGAAACTGATGTTGCTACTTACATGAAAAACCTCAATTCTGGTGCCAGATAAGAAGGAAAGCTGAGGTATTACCAGTAATGCCTGAGGCATTAAGCCATCCAGCTATTCACCAGAGTGGCTTTTCCCTTAACCACACAAACTTCTGTACCTGTGATGCTTGTAGAGTTCCCAAGAGTGCATTACACCATGCAGATGATAACAAGGGTCCGTTTTGCAGTTGGCAACACGTCCTTTCCCATGGAGAACTGAAACCCAACCTGTAACACACTCAGATGGACTTCCAATGGCAGCTCTTGAGGGAGCTGTGTTATCTCTTTTTATCGTAAATGCGCTGTGAACTACAGAGTCCAAAGTGCACTGACCAGGTGAAAGTAGGCTTTGTGTCCTCTGCCTTCATACTCTCGTGTCTTACACCTTCCCCACAGAAACAGTGCAGGAATATGTCTTTCATAGTCATGCTGCCCTGCTTAGCTAGAGCTGCAGGGAAAGGCATGGAGAAAAGGTGGCTCATAACTGGTATTTTAAACCTTGCCTTGTTGGAATGAATGAATATTTTCACTTGTACTGCATACAGGTGGCAGTTTACACAGCTGCAAGCTGCAGGCTGTTCTGGTGGATTATGCTTGTTGATGTCTGAGCCCATTTATGTTGGTGGATTTTTGTAATTGATTTCTTAAAACTAGGTATTTTGAGCAGGGTGTTTGTGAGAAGGTTTAGTGAGTCTCAACTGAAGCAGCAAAAAATCTTGTAGCAGTAGTCAAGACCCTTTCAGTGTTCTCCATCAACTTGGGTCAGACCTCAGCTATTTTGGTTGCTGGTATCCTGGCTTTGGTAGAGCTGCCACTCACCAGTGAACTTGCTGGGTTACATTTATTCTCTCACACTGGTTAGCAGTCCAGCTTTGTTAAGAGATGGTGCTTCTCTGCTTCACAGAGCTGAATTGCAGTAGGCTAGTGCTAGGGTTGTCAGAGTCTTGGGGTGGTGAGGATTGATGGTTTCAGCATTACGAGCTTTACTGCTCTTCCATGGCTAAACTCTCAAACTGAATGAGTCCTCTGGCAGAAATTTCAGGTCATTAAACTGGCAAGTTTTCCTTGCCATCCTTTTTGTGACTAAACTCAGACTTCAAGTCTGAAGTTACCCTACTTGCCCTAAAGAGCTGTCTGCTTTGAAATAGTAGGTATGGGTGCATCAGGAGGTACGGGTACCTCTCATGTCAGAACACAAGTATCTTCACTAGTCCCAGGAATAGAACAAACAGCTGGATGTGTGCTGGACACGGGTGTAGCAGTGTTTCATTGGCAACTCTAGCCTGAAATGTCACTGGATTTGAAAAAATTCCAATTTCTTAATGGCTAGTGGCTTACATTAACATCAATTCAACTCAGACAATTGAACAGAGGATGCTGAATATCCCCTGTCAAACCTCAGTCTGACCCTCAATAGTCCACCTGTAACACTAGTGAACATAAGGTACCAGAATTGGAGCAAGTGGAGAGCAAGCTCTCTGCTTGTTATCCTTTTGATCATTAGTGACTGAAAGCCTTCCTAACCCAGAATCTGCATCTCCTTACTGTGCTTATTAACCGTTCTTGAACGCATTTGTTTAATCTCTTTGAAACCCTGTGTTACCATAGCAGAGAAATCTGCCATGTTTAGTAATGTTGGGTGAAAAAGTAGTGATTTTTTTTCTGAAAGCTGTGCATCATTGGAATAGTGTTTTCTCTAGAAAATTGTGCTTTAGCTGACATAAAAATCTGAGTTGTCATACTGCCAAGGAGTGGCTACCTAATGGCAAGTTCTCCCTCAATTATGCATTCTCAGTTCACATCGAATGGAAGCTTTGTAATGGCTCCAGATACTTGAATGGAAAATACACCCAATACCTCTTACTCACCTGGTATATTCTCAGTTGTGTTTGCTGTTGTCCCTACTGTTTTATTTTGTCACAGACTTTAGTTTCTACACCCTAGTGCTGCTATAATAGCTGTCTTCTAGGAACAGCAAAATTACATACTTTGCCAATACTTAGGCCTAGTTAAAAAGGAAAAAAAAAAATAAAGTATTGTTTATGTCAGGGTGTGGTTTTTTACTCTGCAAATTTGCATTTTTCTCTCACTGTTTCTCTGTCTCCTCCTCGTAGCATTAGCCACTACGTGTTGGTGATGTCGTTGACCATATTTATGATGCTGATGAATGGACTAGCCCAGTTGCTAACTACACAGAGACTTGAACTTCCCAGAAGGACTAAGCACCATTCGATGTGATACAGTAATAAATGTTCCTGCCTTGTTCCCATCCTCGGGCTTCTTCTGAAATAACATCGAAACACAGAATCGTTTCCGTTGGAAGAGACCGTTCAGATCTTCAAGTCTAACCATTAACCCAGCGCTTCCAGGTCTCTTAAGATTTCCTTCTCGAAGAATGTACAGCCTTCTAGGACACCTTTGTCATTCAGGATGGACTTCCAAGGAACTCTAGGTCAACCAGGCCTCTAAACAGGCCGAAGTCTGCCCTGCGGAAGCCCAAGATGGCAGTTCTGCTCACCTCCATCCTTTCTTCTCTGAGAACCAAAAACTCTATCGTTTCAGGATCACCATGTCCTAGATGGCCTCCGTCCATCATATCACCCAAAAGTCCTTCTCTGTTTACAAAGAACAGGTCTTCCCTAGTTGGCTCCTTCACCAGCTGTGTCAGGAAATTATCTTCCACGCGCTCCGGGAACCTCCTAGACCTACTTTTGCTCTGTCTGCCTGTGAGTGTAGGCAGGCAGGCCACCCAAAGGAATTCAACCTGGATACGTGTGAGAGAAAGTGACGTGGCTCCTGGATGGTTTGCTCCTTGCTCTGCCACCCTGCAAGGTGGATTGACTCCCTTTTTCCTGGCTTTTGTGCTTGTGGACATCTTAGTGGTCACTCCTGAGAAAGATCTGGCTCCCTTGCCCTTGTTCCCTCCCATCTGGCTTACACACACAGGAGCATCTTCCCCTTAAAATGGAAGCAGAGCAGAAAACTGGAAAAGAAAGAATGGGTGGTACCATCCTCTTCAAGGTGTTAACAGGAGCCACAGTTGCAACTGCATCTTCAGCTGGACTGGCAGGAGTTCCCCAAGCTGTGGTCATGCCGATCTCTTAAGCGGTGTCATCACTGTGCCTGGTTTGTTCAGATCTGCAGCCCAGACTCCCCAGGCAGTCTCTGGGATGAGCAGGTTCTCTGTTGCAATGTCCAAAATTGCTCCCCAGACCCTAACCAGAGCAGGGGGGAAGTAGGTCCTCAGGGTCACAGACATGGGTGGCAAACCCTGCGACCACCAGGGTATGGGTGCAGGGTTGCAGACCTCTGAGGTGGGAATTGTACTGCTGGGTGTTCCTTGCCGTGAGTCTGAAAAGAGGCATCTTGACAGCAGCACAGCTCTCTGGCCGTGATGTGTGTCTGCTTAAGGTGACCTCTGCCTGAGCAAGGATCAGGCAGGTGCCTGAGCTGCCGTGATGCACGGCAAGAATCATCTCAGTGCAGATGTTCGTCTTGGAGATGGCTCATCAGCTGGAGCTGGTAGGACTGGGAGGAGGGCAGCAGCATTAGCTGGCAGTGGTGTGACTGAGGCAAAAGCAGCGAGGCTGATCTCAACAAGCCTTGGACCCAAGAGATGATTGTCTCCAAGCTGAAGTAGGAGTGTGTGCAGAGGGTGTATAGGAGGTATGAGTTGTGGTCCCTTGGCAGCTTGTCATCGGGGTGGTGGAGAAAGCATGGCAGATCCCCCCCCAGCTGCTCCCTCAAGCACGTGCACTCCAGTTCCAGGGGGATCCTGTGGCATGTTGCTGGCAGCTGCCCCGTGGTGTCCAGCCCCAGGGTGAAGGAGCACCTGGGGGGTGAGTGCAGGGACACAAGCAGGCACTAGGTGATGCTGTGGTTTCCAACACTCCAGGTTTCATGTGCACCATCCATCCCAATGACTGGGTCCACCTGTGGCATCAGTGTCCTCTTGCACAGCACTTGGCAGACAACAAGGAGCTCACCTACCAGCTCCCTCACCTCCTTGCACGTGTTGGGCAGGCCCTGCATCGTCAATGAGGTGGACACACAGACCTGACACCATTGTGTGTGGCACTGAGGTCTTCCTTCTCCTCGTCGTTATCCTGCTCCATGCTGGAGCTGTCCTGATCACTGCAGCTGTCAGAGGGGAGCTTTGTTTTCCTGGACAGCCAGCAGACCACAAAGTTCTGTCAGCCACCTGAAGCAGACAGTGCTGCAACACGGAAAGGAGCATGGCTGCTTCCCCACTCCAGCTCCACTCAGTTTCCTGCAGCAGCCGAGTCATCTCCTGCTGCAGACACACCTCCTGCTGCTGCTGCATCCTCTTGGCTGTGGCCACATCTCTGTGGTGATGGGTTTTCAGCCCAGGCTGGGCAGCCAGCACGGCCACAAAGGCTGCAAGTGCCACAGACAGGGCCTGGGAGAAAAGGGGGCTCAGCAGGGCTGGGGGCAGGGAGCAGGGGGCTGGGGAGAGTGAGGCAGGGGCTGATAGGAGAGGGGGTGAGGAAGGTGGGAGGCAGCAAGGGCAGTGTTTGTGAGCACTGCACCAGTGCCAGCAACAGGCTCTCACGTGAGAGCGTCTGGGCTCTGCTGTCACCAGGCCTGAAGGGGCTGCAAGCCCTGACTGGCGACCGCGTGAGCCCCATCCGCCCCAAGGCATTCT